>JAKOGI010001271.1:137500-140000 GCA_029747015.1 Carnegiea gigantea | reverse complement strand
AGAAGAACAGTTGTAAGCTACTTCAAATACCACAAAACAAATAGTTTTAGTTCAAAACCTACAAGGAAACAGTAGATTAAGACTAATTACTCAAGACATAATTGGAAAATTTTTGGAAGAAATCCCCTCCAATGATCGAAACTTAATTAAATATGTTCACTTATAAGGAATTCAAATAACAGTAAAAGCATGCTTCAAAGAAAGAATCAACTCACCAATTGTTTTATCAATTCATGATCAACGGTTTAAAAACATACAAAATAACCATCTGCGAACACTTTAGGGTAACTGAACTTACTCTAAACTTATCTTTGAATGTTACCCAAATTATTCAATTAAATAAAGAACTAAAACATTGAAGACACTTTCAATTAACAATTCAAACGTTTAACTGATATAGTACTTAACCCAGGCAATGACGCATTATCATTCTACTATGGAGGATTATATGTTTTCTCTAACGCTAACTTTCCTATAAAGGAAATAAGTAGGAGAGAAAAAATTAAGATCGACCCAATCTTTTCAACTATAAGTTCAGTCATATCTCCACAAACACAAGATGTACCACTATCTTCTCTAATAGACTTTCAGCTAGTAGATGAAGATGAAGCATCCATTATTATAACACCTAAACTATCATATATAGCCATAGGAATGAGAACAGTTAACCAACACAGTCATCCTAGAAGTTTACATTTATCTAGAGTTAACACTAAGAACTTCAATTTGAACAATCCAAGCAGTAGTAATAGAACATATAAAGTTAGACTAGAATATTTTAATAGTCAGAAATGAATAAAAGACAAAATTGTCATAGACCTAGGAGCTTCTTACCGTCATTGTATAACTTTGCCAACTCCAGTTATCCTGACTCAAGAATACATTGTTGTTACTTATGATGGTAGAAGAACCGCTCTTACTCAAAAATATAGACTTATAATGAAAACTCCTGAATCAATCCTTCTAGAACATGATTGTTACATAGATCCTATTATAAATAATGAATTTCATCATATCCTATTAGGAATGACCTTCCTTGATTAATTTGTATCGTATGAAATAAACCCTTCATGTATCACTTGAATTAACCAAGAAGCTAAAATTATTATTTATAGAATATGAAGCAAATTGAACTTCCTATTCTAATTGATATTGAAGTTATTGCAAAAGAACTAGATATTACTACAACAACCTTAATAGATATAGGATCAGAAGCAACTTTCTTTCAACAATTTCTTTTACCACTATGGGAAAAACTCCCTCTGAACAAAAAAGTTCAAGTCGAAGGAATTCATTCAACAATTGCTCATTTAGGATTTGTTCAAAGCAATGTTCTTGTTAGTTTAGGAAACAAAATTCTTAACATGCCTTTAGTACTCCAATATAATTTACAAAATGACATTTTACTTAAAAATTATTTTCTCAAACAATTTGCAAGATTCACCCCGAATACATACACCATATATTTAACTACTAAATGTGGACATATTCTCAAAATTTTCACGTTAAAACATCCTTATAGAGTACCTGCGAAGCGTAGTGGACATGATTATGAACAACTTTCACTTCAAACACGTATCCAAAAACTGAACTTTAAAATAAGCATATTCAAAAAAGAGGAATTGCTGACTAAGTTAACACAAATTTTCTCAGAAAACCCTTCACAATTGTGAAAACCAAAACATCCTGGAGCCAAAATACAATTAACACAAGAAATTTATATTAAAGAAAAACCTATGTTATAGTTTGAACAAGACATTAGAGAATTCTTAGTACAGATTGAAGAGCCATTAGAAAAAGAGTTAATTAGACCTTCCAAAGGAGCTCATTCTTCGCCAGCCTTTATTGTAATAAATGAAGTAGAACGAAGAAGAGGAAATGTTAAAATAATAATAAATTGCAAGAAGCTAAATCAGTTTACCAAAGTAGATAGCTATTTCCAATAGAACAAAGAATTCTTAATAAATCTAATCAAAAATAAAAAGTACTTCTGCAACTTCGACTGCAAATCAAAATTTTTCTAAATCAAAATAGAAGAAAATAGTATCAACTACATAGATTTCGGCACACCTCGCAGATTCTACGAATGGATCGTCATATCATTCAGACAAAAAAAGACAACAAGAATATTCTAAAGAAGAATGAACAATGCTTTTAAACATCTAAACAATTTTCTTGTTGTCTATATAGATGATATCCTGTTAAGCTCAAACATACTCAAAGAACATAGAAAACATCTCAATCTCTTTATAGAAACTATTATCAAAGAAGGTATCTACCGCAGTGAAAAGAAAGTTGCTAAAAAAAAAGAGAAAATTGAATTTTTAGGTTTTAAAGCAGCAACTAATGGAAAAAGCTTACAACCTCATATATCAAGAAAAATCAATGATTACCCTAATGAGCTTTGATTGAAAAATTCAAGTATTTTTAGGACTACTAAAGCACGCGAGTTCTTATATTCTTAACTTAGGAAAAAAGAAGATGGATCTGCAGAGCTTAT
>JAKOGI010001271.1:5000-127500 GCA_029747015.1 Carnegiea gigantea | reverse complement strand
GTCTTTACTTCCTTCTCATAAACACTTTAAGGAGATTATGCTATATGGTGATTTTGATACTATATCATTTGAGGATGTCAAGTCTAATTTGTTGTCTAAGGAGAAATTTGACTATGATATCCATGCTGATCCGACCAAGAGATTAGTTGTTAGGGGTAGAACAACTGAGCAAAAGGGGAATGGTAATAAGAAAAAGAACTGACCTAAGTCTAGGAATCCTCATTCCAATAAGACCTGTAATTACTGTGGTAAATTGGGCCATATTCTGGCTAACTGCAGGAAGCCAAAGAAAAAGAAAAGGAAAGAGAAAAAGGAGAAAACTGCTACAGCTGATTGTATAGTAGAGTCAGAATCTGATGGTGATGTGTTGCTTGCTATCATGTCTTTAGCCACCACCTCTGAGAAAAGGTTAGGTGATGATTGGGTTTTAGATTCTGATTGTACGTATCACATGTGTCCTCATAGGGACTGGTTTATCACTTATGAGTCTGTTGATACTGGGGTTGTACTTATGGGCAATGATGTTGAGTGCAATATTGCAGGAATAGGTACTGTGCAGATTAAAACCCCATGATGGTATAGTTAAAACCTTATCTAAGGTTCGTCACATACTTGATATGACTCATTGTTTAATCTCTTTGGGTACTCTTAAGACTAATGATTGTCGGATTATTATGGAGAATGGTGTCCTAAAGGTGATAAAGGGCGTCATAGGAGTAATGAAGGGACTGCGACAGGGAAGTCTCTACATCGTATAAGGAACCACAGTTACAAGAGTAGCTGCAATTGGTACAGCATCAGCTGATGTTAATGATACAAGGTTATGGCACATGAGATTGGGATAGATTAGTGAGAAAGGGATGACCATTCTAAGTAAGAAAGGTTGTCTAGGTAGCACCGGTACGGGTAAGCATAATTTTGTGATCACTGTATATTTGGGAAACAAAAGAGGGTGAGTTTCTCTAAAGTGAAGCATCGTACTCAGGGGATCCTTAACTACATTCATTCTGATCTGTGGGGTCCTTTGAAGGTTTCTTCTTTTGGTGGTAAGCGCTATATGTTGACTTTTGTTGATGATTTATCACGCAAAGTTTGGGTTTACTTCTTGAGACAGAAAAATGAGACATTCTCCATATTCAAGAAGTTCAAGGCTTTGGTTGAGAACCAGACTAGGAGAAAGATTAAGAAGCTTAGAACTAAAAATGGTCTTGAGTTTGTTGAGTCAGAGTTTGATGAGTACTGCACGGTGAATGGCATAGCTAGGCACAAGACTTTGGTTGGAAAGTCACAGCAGAATGGAGTTGCAGAACGAATCAATAGGACTCTAGTAGAGAAAGCTTGATGTATGCTTTTCAATGCAGGGCTTTGGGATCGCAAAGCTTTCTGGGCTAAGGCTATTCCTATAGCCTGCTACTTGGTGAATCGTTCACCACAGACCTCCATTGATTTTCAGATTCCAGAAGAAATATGGTCCGATAATCCTGTTAATTATTCTATTTTGAGAATATTTGGATGTCCTATATATGCCCATATGAATAATGGGAAGTTAGCCCCTAGGGCTGTCAAATGCATGTTTCTTAGATATGCATCTGAGTCTAAAGGATACCGCATATGGTGTCCTGAGTCTAAGAAAATCATTCAGAGTAGGGATATAACTTTCAATGAGACTGCTATAGTATCTTCTGGAATGAATTTTGTTGTCCCTTCTACTAGTGCAGGTGATCAGGAGGATACTAGTAACAGTATGGAGATAGAAGTGGAGAGTGTTGCTGCTCAAGGTGGAGCTGCTAATCAGTCCAATAGGAAGGCTCAGGTTACTAAACCTGGCACTATCAGTTTTGATCAGCCTTAGGTGAAAGTTGCTCACTCTACAGCTCGTGATTATCCTAGGAGGGAGATCAAGAGGCCTGCTCGCTATAATGATAATAAGGGACTAATAGAATATGCACTTTCAGTTGTAGAGGAGGTGCCTGAAAGTGTGGAGCCTTCAACCTATACTGAAGCAATCTCTTGCCCAAGTTCACCTAATTGAATCCTAGCTATGCAAGAGGAAATGGAGAGTTTACAGAAGAATCGCACTTGAGAACTGTATGAGCTACCTAAAGGCCGGAGAGCCTTAACTGCCAGATGGATCTACAAGAGAAATGAGTGCATTCCTGGAGTTGAAGATGCAAGGTGGAAAGCACACTTGGTTGTTTGTGGTTGCAACCAGAAAGAAGGTATTGATTACAATGAGGTATTTTCACCTGTTGTCAGACATACCTCCATTAGAGTACTTCTTGCATTTGGTGCCTTGTTTGATCTAGAGCTGGAGCAGCTTGATGTGAAAACTGTATTCCTTCATTGGAGGAGGAGATCTATATGAAGCAACCTAAAGGTTTTGTTGTTCCTGGAAGGAACAATTAGTGTGTAAATTAAAGAAGTCCTTGTACGGACTTAAGTAGGCTCCTAGGTAGTGGTACAAAAGGTTTGACAGCTTTATGATTGCACAAGGATACACACGTAGCTGATATGATAATTGTGTGTATTTTAGACAATATTCTGATGGTTCCTTAATTTACTTGTTGTTGCATGTTGATGATATGTTGATTGCCTCCAAGGATAAGTGCTTGATCAGCAAGTTGAAATCTCAACTCAGTGAGGAGTTTGAGATGAAGGACTTGGGTGCAGCAAAGAAGATTCTAGGCATGGAGATTTAGAGAGATCGAAAGGTTGGTAAGCTGTACTTGTCTCAGGGACACTATCTTGAGAAAGTACTAGGCAGATTTAATATGGATAACTGTAAGGCAGTTTCCACACCCCTTGTTGCACATTTGAGATTGTCTGCTGAGTGTTGTCCACAATCTGAGAAGAACATAGATAGAATGTTTAATGTCCCTTATTCTAGTACTGTTGGTAGTTTGATGTATGCTAGACCAGACTTGTCACATGCTGTGAGTGTGGTAAGTAGGTATATGCATAATCCTGGAAAGGATCATTGGGAAGCTGCGAAGTGGATCCTTTGCTATGTCAAGGGTGCTATTAATAAGGGGTTGATATTTGATAAAAACAAAGCTACTACATGTGATGTTACAGACTTTGTTGATTCTGACTATGCTGGTGATCTTGATAGGAGAAGGTCCATATCTGGGTATATCTTCACTATGTGTGCAGGTGCTATTTCTTGGAAAGTATCGCTTCAGTCTATTGGAGCTCTATCTACTACAGAGGCTGAGTATGTTGCTGCTACTAAAGGAGTAAAGGAAGCTACTTGGTTGAGGGGCCTTTTTACTGAGCTTGAAGTTACACAGGCTACCACTGTGGTGTTTTCTGATAGTTAGAGTGCAATCCACTTGACTAAGAATGATGCTTACCATTCAAAGACCAAGCACATCAGTATCAAGTATCACTATGTCAGAGATACAATTGTTGTAAGGGAAGTAGTTGTAAGGAAGGTTCACACTTCGGAGAATCCTGTAAAAATGTTGACCAAGTCTTTACCTATAACTAAGTTCGAGCATTGCTTGGACTTAGTTGGCATTCACAGTATTTGAGCGCCCATCGAGGCATTGCCCCTTGGGGGGCCTCACCCTTCGGCATGCAATGACTGTGTTAGAGAGTTGGTGATTGGATATTTCGTTCCAAGGTGGAGATTGTTAGGTTTTGTGGCCTAAAATCCAAGAAACGGCATGATGGGACCGTGCTAAGCGACACGGGCATGTCAGGCCGAAGAAGTGACGACGAAAGAAGGCAGAAATTTGGCACCGGTGGGTCGTGCTAGGTGGCACGGGTGGGCCGTGCCAGGTGCCACCCTGGCACGGGGTGACCGTGTCACCCAGCACGGTCGTGTCGCGTTCCCAGTTCGAGAGCAGGCTTCCTGGCGGCTAGGGTTTGCGTTTTGGTGTACAGTCTTCTTGGCGGCTAGGGTTCTTCTTCTTTAGGGTTAAACCCTGGACTTCTAGACCCTATATATAGCGACCTTGTCTAAGATCTAAAATCATCCCTGAGTTCCATTACCAAGAAAATACAAAAACACATCGAGAGGTAGAGACTGTTTTGAGAGAGATTACAAGAGAGATTGTAATCCTGCTATTAGATTGAATCACTTATTGTGATTGTGATCACTTTGTACTCTCCTTGCTCTTATAGTGGATTGATTGTGCTCGTCGCCGTCCGTGGTTTTTCCCATATTGGGTTTCCAAATAAATTTTGTGTGTTATTGCTTTATTCTTGTTATCGTTCTTTAAATTTCTAAATATCTGTTTCATCCTATCGCTTCCGCTGTTAGTTTGCTCTAATTTCCTAACAGGCCTAATTTAGGAAGTACATTAATAAGAGCCAAAAAAGCTACTCTCGAATGTTGTATCAAACATAAACTCATACACACACTAGAATCTTTAAGCCTAAACCATTTAGTTGCCAACCATAAGAAGACTCATTGGCTAGCATGGAGAAGACCACAAAATAGGTTCATTAAAATCAGTATTGATGGATTCAAACCTAGACAAGGAATAACAAGAGGTTTCATTATTCATAATTGGAAGGAGGATTTCTTCAAGCAGCAACAATCAACTTCGGAGTAGCATTAGTTTTGGTAGTGGAAGAAACAACTATGAGTAGCATCAAAGGAGAAATACAAGTAGGTTTTGTCAATATCCATATTGAAAGAATACTACTACATAATGAATCTCATGCAACACCAAACATGCAAGTTTTTTAAAAGTGATTGCATATTGGATTAACTTAATTTCTAGTGCAACAATAGATAATAAGAGTTGCATTTAGATAGCTAATGCAACATTTTTGTGAAGGCTACAATATTTTGAGTAAAAATGCAACACTTGTTGGAAAATGTTACAATCTGAAATAAAAATCAAACACTTTTTAAGTGTGTTACAATTTGGAGTAGAAATGCAAAGCTATTTTATAAAATATTGCATTGAAAATTATATTGCCACAAGTGTTCCATTTGTTAGACTATTAAACCAATTTTAAAGACTACTACAATTGAATAAACATATTGTTCTATAAGAAAGTATCAATAAATGTTACCGATAAGATATTATCTTCAGAAATTTTCAATAATGCATGTCCCAAGTGGTCATAAGGGTGTTCAATGCAATCAAAATGTTAAACAAATAGATTTTTCTCTATTATTATCAATTAACATTATATCAAAGATACATATCAAGAAATTAAAAGAAAAGAGGAACTCGAATTATAATTATAATTTCAAATATTTTGGGACCTATTATTAAATTTTCTAAATTGCACAGCACAAAATATGTTGAATGAAATCCAATTATTTTTTAGAGTTTTCGGTCAATAGAAGATATGATACGAATCATTGTGATCAATTGTATTTGACTACAATTCGATCTAAAAATAGAATGCCACATTTGATCAGATGTTGAAAAACTTCTAAAAAAGTCTGTTCAATCAAATAGTTGTATAGCATTGAACTACCTAACATTGATAAGTACAATTACCAGGATGAATGCCAAACACTTGGAATGCGATTACCAAAATAATCCACCATCTAATCTTTGAACTTTTTTTTTCAGTCAATGCGACCAAGACAGTTTTATTTATGTATTTATTTTTTGGTTACAAAAATCCTATCCTTCACCATATATTTATATGGTTTAGATAAATATTAAATACATACTTTTCTATCCCATTTTTATATTCATAAATGGGAAAAATACACTTTTTAAGAAAATCATATACCACAAATAGATAATTACTATGACAGAAATGATGCAAATTCATTAGTTAGTAGTACATTTAATGAGAATTTTAGAAGATAATTTTCGGACACAAAAAGTGTTGATTAGGAAGATAAAAATGGGACAAAGAAAGTACCTAATTTGCTAATTTGAATACGGTTACAAAATAGGTAGGACGAGAAATTTGGAAAATTAAGGTTGTCTAAACATATATACAAAGAAAGATTGATGGAATGACAAAAATGATTTGTTGACATATGTAAGAAAAATGGAGGAAGGGAAACAACAATAGAGGTGAGAAAAGATTAATTTTTGTCGTAAAAAAGTAACATTATACTTATATTCAATCCTGACATATATAATTATATATTTTATGATAATAAGTTATTAAAAAATAATATTTTAAAGTATGACTATTTAACACTTAAATGGATTAATAATGGTAGATATATGTACCAACAAAGTATAGTTCACAAGAAAGGTGACCAATTACTAAAATATCAATAGTTAAGCATCCTCAGTTTGAAGAAGTCATATGATGAATTACGTACTCGAAAGTTAAACATTAGGTATGTAGTAAAGGTTTAAAATTATAGGCAAGTGTCGTTGGCAATTCTTAGAGGAGCTGTGTATAGCTACGAGAAGACCCGAAATTATAGTTATTTTTTTATCGAGAATAAACTTCTCGTTTACCTAGATGTGGAATGAAAAAAGAAGTGTTGCATTTAGGTGGTAAAAATGTTGCAATTTGATTGACAAAGTGTTGCACTTGGGTAATGAAAGTGTTGCACAGCGATACATTTGCTAGATCAATACAACACTTAAAATAAGTGATGCATATCTCTAAGAAAGTGTTGCATTAGGTTAATGCAATGGGATCTAAGTTAGCGTTTCAAAAAGTGTTGCATTGGAATTAATGCAAGATTTTATAGTGCTTATACAACACATATGAAATGTTGCTAGAAGTTAGTTTGTTGTAGTTGAGACGGAAATTTCTCATTCAAGCAATTCAAGATTATATTCAATCACCATGGGATATAAGCCATGATATAATATATCCACACATACATTCAGCTTTGTGACAATGCTATTATTACTCATATTTGGATGCAAGAGAATTGGGCGGCCGAATGGCTTGTAAAATATGGTCTATCATTATATTCCACGGTAGTGTGGAACGAAGTTCCGCATATGGTCCTCTTTGTATTCTATATGAGGATAATTTAGGAAGATTTCTTAGAGAAGGGCTCCTTAGGTTATATTACTTATCTTTCTTATAGAAAAAAGTTGTTTTTGTTTCACTTCACTAAGACGATCTAATTATCGAACATGCTCATAAGATGAAAATTTGAACATAAGAGTATTTGTACATTTTCTTTACAAGAACTTTCCTTTGAAATTATTTATCATGGAAAAAGTTTGGCAATCTGATGATACACTCTAAAGGTATATGACGATCTATGGTAGAACTTAGTATATAATGACTGATAAATATATATTTTGAAGGTCATTCTAGTGTTGTAGAAGATTGACTTAAGTTCTATTCAAAACTTCTCTTTTCAAGAGTACGCTTATAAAAAATTAGTATTATGATTATGGTATTAGATTTTAATGAAAAAAAGTCCTCCATATTCTAAATATTATAAGTTAATATTTTAGGATCACAAATTTTTTACAGTTTAATACCCTACTTTAATATTATTCAAAGGGTAGTATACTATTACTACTAAAAAATCTCAATATTCCGACGGAAAATGCCGATCGAAAAAGAGACCGTCGCACAGGCCGACGGAAATCATGACGGAAAGACAAACAAAGTGAACAGTGCCGGCGGAATTTCCGACGGACCACGATTCCGTCAGAATCCTGGCGGAAGTTCGATGGAAATTCCCAAAGTTGACCATCAGCTCTCGTGAATGGGCGGGAAAAAAACTTTTTTAAAAAAAAGCTTCTGATGGAATATTCAATCGGATATTCCGCCGAAACCGAGGCTCCGACAGAATGTTCGACAGAATATTCCGTCGGAAGCTTTTTAAAAGCTCGAACCGAGCTTTCTTTCGTCATCTTGGGCATTTTGAGTGTGAACCAAAAGAGAGAGAGAGAGCATCCGACTGTGCGCACCGCCGCTGCAACACCATCATAGCCGTCTCCAGTCACCGCCACCGCCACCCTCAAGCCGCCCCCGGTCATCCTCACCTTCCACCGCCATTTGTGCCTTTTTTTATCTTATAATTTCAAGTAAGTAATGTTAGTTAAGTATGAGTAGATTTTGTGGTAGATTTGAAAATTTTGAGTTAGAATTTGACAATTGTGTGATAATTGGTGGAGTTGTAGAAATTTTATTAAGTAATTTATTGATTTTGAATTTTGAATTTGGTTGTGTTCATGTGAATGTGAAATTAATTATTAAGTATTATTAGTAATTGTTGAATGTTATAAAAATTGAATTGAAAATTATTTTTTGTAATATATGTTGTGTAATTTTTAAATTGCAAGTATGTAGAATTTATTATTGAAAATGGAAGTTCGATGTGGATAACTTGTGGATTTTATGATGGTTACAATTTGTAGCGAACATTTAGAAAAATAGTATATTATTACATAATAAATGTCGGAATGTAAGATGTTGTGACGTATGATTTGGATAATGTATGTAATTTTTATTTAGTATGTTAGACTTACTTGTAATATATTAAGTCAAAACTTTGGTAATTAGTAGATTATTTCGTATTTTAGACCAAAAATGTAATAAATTAAATGAAAGTATGTTTTGGATAGTATTTGTAATTTGGATAATAAATTTTTATTATTTCATAAATGTTGAAATATTATATGTTGTCACGTATATTAAATAATAGCATATTATTACCTAAACATTTGAAGTTGTAATTTGCGTGGATGATTAATATGAAGGATATAGGTCATAAGAGAAAACATATTACGAAAGGGAAAAAATTACGTTATTATTGATGTGAATGTCGTTACTGTTGGTGTGAATATCACAAGTTTGGACTGCAATTTCAGACATTCGAATAGGTTTGCATCATGACTTAATTGTCATAATATCTTATTTTTATCCATTGCATATTGAATACAGTGCATGACGAAGTAGTACAACAATATGTAAATAAGTGATTTAACTATGTATGAAGTAAAATATAATCATTATGTCCATTATTATTATAAATAACGAATTAACGCACACTTATAATGGTTTACAGTGAATAATATGGATGGACCATCCCATCGGAGGTGGATGTATAAAAGATTTTTACCATATAAAAAGGGGTATAGACAAGAGTTTTTAGACGGTCTTGTCATCATTAAAAGCTCTGAAAAATGGCTGCCCTATCATTGCACTATCTTGATAGGTATCTAGTTTATAAAATAAAGCAGTATACTGTAGCCGTCAGTGTGTACTGTAGCCATGTATAAAATTAGTATGCACTGTAACTGTTATGGCATCCGAGGTACCCCCATCCCCTCTATAAATAGTGAGGTCGAGGTCTAAGAAGAGATACAATCATTTGAGCATTCTTAAGTAAAAGAGAAGTCGGAATTCTCAATTTTCCTATGAGCAAGTATTTCTAAAGATCTTAGCTTAAAATCCATCTTCAAGCTTTCCATTGTAATATTTTCACTTTCAAGCTTTTAATAAAAGAAGTTTTTTCAGTAGGGAATGTTATCCAATTGAAACTTATGTCTTAAATATTATAATTTCTTAATTATGGTCTCACTATCCTTTGAAAATATGAAAAACTTGATTAGCAACTACGGTTTGAGGTAGAAAACGAAATTGATCTGTGCTATGTCTAATCTAAGAAAGGTGGGGTTGAGATCAGTAATATCTGTAAACCGAAAGGTGGGGGAATGCTGGAATCCAGCGCCAACTACGTTTAGGTAATGGTCAAAACTTTCTAATTAAGTTTTAATTATTTTGCTAAGCATGATAGCCGTTAATCACAGAAAATATAATATTTATGATATAAGTAGTAGATTGTGATAAATAGTACCAGTAAAGTCTTTATAAGAAGTTAAATCGATAAAAACGAATCATATTTTCCTTTTAGACGCTTATTTGCATAGTTCACCTAATCCAGGGACGTTTCTGCAAATTCTAAAAGTTCAAGGACTAAAATAATAGGAAAAGGGACCTCAAAATTAGTTACTTAAAAATATAAGGTAGCCCGAAATTAGATCTCAAATTACAGGGATAAAAATAGTTACCAGACAACTTGGACACCTGAGAGTCACTAATTGCATACAAACACATACACATGACAACAAATAAAATTGGTGAAGGGCATTTCCGAGGAACAAAAGAAATGCTGATGTTGAAATTTGAAAAGCTAAGTTTATAATTCGTTTTCCAAAATTACTAAAAGACTGATGACATATTTTTTATCGCAATATATTCTTAAATATCTAACTGATTTTAAATAACATGTAATTTTGAATTATCAAATTTTGAATTATTATATTTAGTTATAGATTACTAAGTTTAAATATTTATCGGCTATGCCAACGATAAATGATACCCTAATCGTATCAACCATATCCACAAGTGCATATGATGCATGTATTTTAAAAATATGCTAAATTATGAATAAAAAGATCATTTCATTCAATTTGTAAGTTGTAATATGTTTCGATTATTCGATCATACACTTTTTTCCATTTAAAAATATTATAGTATGATTTTTTGAAAAAAAAACAAGACGCTTAAAAAGTATTTTGTAGTTAGGCGTTTATATTTTGCTTGCTAAAAAATGTTAAATGCTACCATTAAAGTGGATGGTCTAATTAATATTAGTTTGGGGAACAGTATTTGGATATCATACACTTGATCAAAATATTTTACCAATAAAATACTTCACTGTAGACCACCTTGAATACATCTTGTCAGTCCAACCTCCTTTAGTGTCACATGAAGAATTTTTTTTTTTTTGGAGTACTAATGTATGTCTTAATTGTCTTATTTTAGCTAAAATTATTATATTAAATGTTTTAAAATCATTAAACTTTTAATAGTTATAATTAATTATGAATTGTAGAACTTAGCCGAACAATACAAATGACTGGATGAATTGTATATACAACAAATAACATATCTCAGTGTGGGTCTTATTTTTGTGGGATTTGGAAAGATTCAGATGTCGGCAACCTTAACTCTACAGGCATTTTTGTCCGTAAAGAACCTGATTGCAAAAGACCCATAAAAAAAAATTTTGTAAAAGCATTTTATAGAAAAAGAATTTTCTAAAAATGTTGTATAGAAAAAACTAAGGATAAATAACTATAAGTAGCAACATCTTTTCATTATTTAGTCATACCATTTTTCAAAATTTAATAACTGAAATTATAATTTTTAATAAGACGAAATACTTAAAAGAGTCTTTTAGCACGCCATTTATATTTTTTTGGACAAAACACGTAAAAGGAAAAAAAAAAAAAAAACCTCGATCAAACGTTCCACTGGCCAAAAGTCCAATCAATTATTTTATTTCCAAGCATAGATATATACTTATGAAACAGTAAATAGAGCAGTCTTTGAATGCGAGTGATGTGTGCAATCTAATCATGTCAATTCTCTTTCTTGTTTTTTTAATGGCAAAAACATGACCGCGGCTGATGCATTTCTCGGTCTTTTCTCACTCATGTGCAGGTGTCAATCTAGGGGGTCCTGTGCCAAACAAGAACAAGCAAAAGAAATAAACCAAAAACAAAATCGGGGGGAGGGGGGGGGGGGGGGGGAAATGAAGAGATTGGATTATGTTTGCGTGAAGCGGGGATCTATCCGGCCCTACTCGGTCTTTGCTTCTGGCTATGACTGGCATGCCTAGCTAACTTAAGCCCCATGCCAAAATCATTATACACTCTTGATCCCAAAAAAAAAAATAAAAAAAAATCATCATACACTCGTATCCTTGCCCAAAGATTTAAGGTCTGTTTTTTTAATTGAAAAATAGTGATTTAAGTATGGACACAATTAATTAAAATGGATTAAAATAAATTAAAGTGAGTACTTTTTGTTGAAATGAATTGAAGTTGGTTGAAATTGGTATATGATGGGCAGAAATTGGTTAAAATAATGTGTTAAAATAGGATGAAGTGGATTGAAATAGACTAAAGTGAATTGAAGTAGATTTAAGTGAATTAAAGTTAATATTTTTTTATTAAAATTCGTAAAGTGAATTGAAGTGAGTTGAAATTGATAAATTAAAATTTATCAACGAAAAAAACAGCGCCTTAACTGGCCCTATTTGTCCTTTTGACACTCTTGGCTTCTGATTTGTCTAATTATTATTATTCCTTGTAGATGTCATTAAATGGAACGGTGAGTTTTTTATAATCAGGTATGCTTAGTTGAGTTTCATAGTTTACTTTTGTTGTATTTATTTATTGGCAAAAAAAAATCAAAAAAATGGTTTATATAATTAGAAGTTTAGGTTGAAATTCTACTGCATTAGTTTCATGCTTTGTTTGAAACAACACTTTTCAACTATCCAAAAAGTTCTAAGTGACAATAGGCGGTAACATTTAGTAGTAAGCAATTAGTAATTAGTTATATGGTAATGCTAAAATGAACATTCACTTTAATTTTAAGGATATTGGTTAAAATTGAAGTTTTGAGCACATTAAGTTTTAGGTAAGATTCTTTTATTACCTGTCGTGGTGCAATTGTGGCGCATTATACATCCTTTATGACTCTTCTAGATTAAAAAAAATTGTAAACTTAGAGTTACGATCATCCTACTATGTGTTCCCCTTCATTGATCGAATTAATATAGGTCGCCTTAGTACAACAACAACAACTCCTCTCAGTGTTGGTATCGCTTTCGCGGGGTCTGGGGAGATCTAGATGTAGGCAACCTTAGCTCTATCGGTAATCCTGTCCGTGGAGAAGCTGATTTCAAGAGACCCACAAAAGCCAGATTTTATGAAAATATTTTATAAAAGAAGGATTTTGTGAAATCATTTTATGGAAAAAAATTAAAGATAATCGCAAAGAATAAATTAAGAAATACGAAAAAAAAGAAAAAATCATGTGGCAGTAAGTACGTAACCATAGGTCACCTTAATGTCTTTCACTAAGGTTCCGTTTGGTCCTTAGAAAATTTGGTGGAAAGAAAAGTTAAAGGAAAAAAATATGAAGGAAAAAAAAGTAGGAAGAAAATGAGTTTTTTCTCTTGTTTGGATCAAGGAAAAAATACAAGAATTTGGATGAGAAATTTGAATGTTGATGAGCTACTTAAATTATTTTGATGTCATCTAAACAATACAAGGTTAGAGAAGGTTGGGAATTTTCTTCAAACTTTCCTTACAATTTTATGAGGAAAATTTTATCACTTGTTTCTAGCAATTTTTCCGCCAAACTTTCCTCCATATTTTTTTCTTTGTGATTTTCTCTAAACCAAACACAAGAAAAAAGTAACTTTCCTAAATTTTTTTCTTTTCACCAAACTTTTCAAGGTCCAAACAGAACCTAATAGAATACTTAGGTAGTAAAATTTACTTTGAATTGAGATGAATAAAATGGCAGCATTCGATAGGTTATCACGTGACATGATGCAACATAAAGTGAAAATTTTTTTTTCCCTATAAATGCTTACATTACTCTGTAAACCGAATCGCATATAAATTACAATATTTTTTTCTAAATATGATGATGATAACTGTGGTTATAAATATCCTTGAAAATCAATATAATTTCTAATATGCAGATTGTGATGATGATATAATTTCATATCAAGATCCATAAGTTGATCCAGAACTAATCAATTCATAGTTCACCTCAATACAATTCATACCTAGAAAACGAAATTGATAGAATCAATATTGAAATTAATTATGACTGCAATCTAAATTCAAGTCAAGTTGACTCAACCCGATATGATGTCCATCTGAACCATAATTGCAAACTCATGATGAACATTATCCAAATTTTGACCAATTTAAAAATGACATTAGAAAATGGTTTTAATCCAATTTCCAATCAAATTTGACTTGGACAAGCTATTCATCATCAGCAATATTTCAGTCAATTTTGTCAATAAGCCCAATTCATTTGGCACTGCGGATGTCTTTTAATACGGATGTTACGGGATCAAGTAAAAACTTGCAATTTTTCTGGTGTGAAGTTGCGTAGAATGTTCAACTGAGCCCCTTAGAAATAGGTTGTGTTCGATAACAACGTTTTTGGTAGTGTTTAGTATTTTAACGAGCTTAATATATTAATGAATCAATTTTTAATGTTCGATAACTTAGTATTTTAACTAACATTTCAAATAGCATTTAACATTTTAATCAGCCTATTTGAAAAGCTAACATTATTAGTTTTTGACATTCAGACGTAGTGTTTTATATTTTTTGGCCAAAAATATCATTTGAAAATTTATATTTGGAAATTATCTATATCATTTTATATCAATTTATATTAATTGGCTAACCTAACATCTAAATTTATAGAACATGTACGTTTGTTTTAGCAGCTCATTTAAACAGCTATCCACTAACAGTTAAATTAGAACGCTTTCAGCTATCTACATAACTATGAGTTACATAAGATGCTATCCGCTACCTAGATAGTTAATTTTGCCGAACAAGGTCATAAACTCTCCCCAAATCGTTGGACTCTATTCAGTTTCCTAAGATAGGGACACAATGATCCAACTTACCTTAAAAAAGAAAATATTTCAATCAATTTCCCTGGCAAGTCCCTATAAATATCACATGCGAAATAGCCAACTTCCTGCGTCTACATCTGCATCTACAAAAGTAAAAGCCACAAAAGCTAGAGTTTCTTTGGTACCCTCACCCATCTTCCCTTGCAATATGGACTTCACTTGTTACTACTACAACCCTAAAAACGTCACCTCCTCCACCGCCACCTCTTTGTCAACAACCCCCACCTTGATTTCCTCTTTCTCTTCCTCCGCCCTAAGTAACCCCACTACCACCACCACCACTCCTCCCAACAACAGCGACAACAACAAAAGTAGTGGCAAAAAGAAGGGCCACAACAAGAAGAACAAGGGGGTGGTGAAGCTTTCAACGGACCCCCAAAGCGTGGCAGCTCGGGAGAGAAGGCACCGGATTAGCGACCGGTTCAAGATCCTGCAGAGCCTGGTCCCTGGTGGTGCCAAGCTCGACACCGTCTCTATGCTTGACCAGGCCATTCAGTATGTCAAGTTCTTGAAGTCCCAGATTTGGTTGCACCAAACCATCCTTAATCACACCAGCACCACCGATAACAGTAATCATGACCACAATCGTGATTATTATAACTATGATTGTGATACTTGTGACAAGTCTGGCGCTCTTTTCTCATGCACTAGTGACATATATAATAATCCTGAAGCCATGTACTCTCACCAGCAGTATTACTACGCTCATAATAATAATAATAATAATAATAATAATAATAATAATAATAATATAAATTGTGCTGAGGTGATGAACATGGTGGGAGGGGGTGCTCAAGCAGGTGCAGCAACAGGGATGGCAGCAGCAACTTCGTCAGAATTTTGGGGAAATCAAATATTTGAAGGAAATGGTGATTATGATAATCATGAATGCCTGTATCACTATATGAAGCGTTTTAATTATTAGAATGATGTATTTTTCGTTTGGATCAGGGCATGTTTTCTGTTTATTAGAGGATCTAAGTAATTAGCTAGTAGTTAGTCCGGATGTACCATGCACAAAATTTGTTTGTGTTGTGGATGTATGTTGTAAGGTGAGCATAATATGAATTAATTAAAAACTAATGGCTAAGTTTAAAACATGTTGGTCTTGTAGCTCAATTGATTAGAGTGTTAGCCTTATGAGTCAAAGGTCATTAGTTCAAGCCTAACAAGGACCAAGTTTCATGATTTTATTTATTCTAATTTTTATACATGCCTCCTTTGAAGAAAATAATCTACATTTCATGATGTATTTGTTGTATATATGTATGTGTACGCATGGTTAGTAGACCATAGCCAGGTGATCGACAACAAAAAAGGATGATGATTAGACATACATTCTCACCACTATGTGTACTAATTTATCGAAGATAAAATAGGTTCCAGACCCCTAACTGAGCGTAATTGTACGATCACGAGATGACAAGTTCTCATTGACAAAGCAATCTGTCACCATATTTTCCATGTTAAGATCTCTTCGAAGGTGACCTATTGATGATTACATATCAGTACGCTATAATATACGTACAATGATGTTTTGATTTGCTACCTGTCTGTGCAAAGAATGTGGATTTCGTAGCTCAATTGGCTAGAGAGTTGGCCTTATGAGCTAACAGTTGCAAGTTCAAGCCTCGTCGAGACCAAGTTCTATGCTTTTTTTACTGTAATTTTTATACAAGCCTCATCGTGATTAATGTCTATGCTTTTTCATGATTTTTAAACACATCCAAGGCACATAAACAAACAATAGACAGTTCTTATCAGAAGACTGCATCCTCACTTGAGAAAAATAATCTACATTTTCAGATATTTTTGTTGCATATATGTATGTATATGCATGGTTAGTAGACCACAATTAGTTGATTGACCCCAAAAATAAAAAGATGATGATTAGACATTTATTCTCGCCATCACATGTACTAATTTCTCGATGATAAAATAGATGGCAGACCCCTAATCAAGTGTAATCATGTTACCTCGATGTAACATGTTTTTATTTAGAAAGCAATCTGTCACCATAATTTCCATATGGAGATCTCTTCAAAGTTGACCTGTTGATAATCACATATAAGTACGCTATAATATTCTAAATGATATTCTGATTTGCTATGTGTCTGTAATATGGATGTGGGTCCCATAGCTCTATTGGTTAGAGCGTTGGTCTTTTGAGCCGAAGGTCGCGAGTTTGAGCCGTGCTGGGACCAAATTCTATGATTTTTTTTTTTATTGTAATTTTCATACAAGCCTCATCGAATTGACGCCTATGTTTTTTTTTATGATTTTTATAGACATCCAAGGTACATGGATGAACAATAGACAGCTCTTATCGCAAGACTGCACCCTCATTTAAGGATAATAATCTAAATTTTTTGATATTTTTATTGTATATGTATTTTCATGCATGATTAGTGGATCATAATCATTTGATCGACAATAAAAAAGAATGATGATCAGACATTTATTCTCGCCGTCGTATGTACTAATTTATCGAAGATAAAATAGATAGCAGACCCATGACAAAATGTAATTATGCTATCTCGATGTAGCATGTTCTTATTTACAAACCAATCTGTCAGCACATTTTCCATGTGAGGATCTCCTCAAAAGTGACCAGTTGATAATCACATATAAGCACGCTACAATATCTAGGATGATGTTTTCATTTGCTATGTGTCTGCATTAAGTTGTGGGTCCTGTAGCTTAGTTGATTAGAGCACTATTTTTATAAGCTGAAGGTCACAAGTTTGAGCCTCATTAGGAGCAAGTTTTATGTTTTTTAATGGTAATTTTTATACAAGCCTGATCAAGATTAATGTCTCTTCTTTTTTATGATTCTTATGCACATCTAAGGAATAGACACTTCTTATCAAAACACTACATTTGTTGAGGAAAATAATATTCCTTTTTTAGTAGTTTTGTAGCATATATGCATGTATATGCATGATTAGTAGATCGCAATCATTTGATCGACAACCAAAAAGGATGATTATTGGACATTTGTTCTCGCCATAGTTGGTACTAATTTAACAAAGATAAAACAAATGCAAGACTCATAACGAAATGTAATCATGCTATTTTGGTGTCACCTGTCCTTATTTAGCAATCAATCACTCACCATGTGTTAAATTTGAAGATCTACGCAACAGTGGCATGTTGATAATCAGATATAAGTACGCTACAATTACAAGGATGAAGTCTTGATTTGCTATGTGTTTGTGTTAAGAATGTGGGTCCCGTAGCTATGTTGGTTAGATTGTTGGCCATATCGGTGGAAGGTTGCAAGTTCGAGTCTCGCATGGGCCAAGTTCCACGATTTTTTTAATTGTAACTTTTATACAAGCCTCAACGAGATTAATGTCTATGTTTTTTTACAATTTTGGCACAGTGCATAAATAAACAATAGACAATTCTTATCATAAGCTTGCATCCTCATTTGAGAAAAATAATCTTTCTTTTCTGATATTTTTGTTGTATATACGTACGTATATGCATGGTTAGATTGTTGGCCATATCAGTGGAAGGTTGCAAGTTCAAGTCTCGCCTAGGCCAAGTTTTATGATTTTTTTTTTTTAATTGTAACTTTTATACAAGCCTCATTGAGATTAATGTCTATGTTTTTTTACAATTTTTGCACACATCCCAGGTACATAGATAAAAAATAGACAATTCTTATCATAAGATTCCATCCTCATTTGAGAAAAATAATATTTGTTTTCTGATATTTTTGTTGTATATATGTACGTACGTATATGCATGGTTAGTAGATCACAGGCAGTTGATCGACAATAAAAAAGGATGATGATTAGACATTTATTGTGGCCGTCGCATGTACTAATTTATCAAAGATAAAATAGATGGCAGAACCCTAATGAACTATAATCATGTTATCTCGATGCAACATGTTCTCATTTAGAAAGTAATCAGCCACCATATTTTCCATGTGAAGAGCTCTTCAGAAGTGACATGTTGATAATCACATATAAGTACACTATAATATTCAATGTGATGTTAGTTTTTGCCATGTGTCTGTATTAGGAATGTGGGTCCTGTAGCTTAGTTAGTTAGAGCGTTGGTTTTACGTGCCGAAGGTCACGAGTTTGAGCCTCGCTGGGACCAAGTTCTATGTTTTTTTATTGTAATTTTTATACAGGCATCATCGAGATTAATTTCTATGCTTTTTTATAATTTTTACACACATACAAGTTACACAAATATACAATAGACACTTTTTATCATAAGGTTGCACCCTCATTTGACGAAAATAATCAACATTTTCTAATATTTTTGTTGTATGTGTATGTATATGCGTGGCTAGTAGATCACAATCAATTGATTGATAACAACAAAAAATGATGATTAGACATTTATTATCGTCATCGCATGTACTAATTTATCGAAGATAAAATTGGTCGCGGAACCCTAACGAAGTGTAAGCATGCTATCTCGATATAACATGTTCTTATTTAGAAAGCAATCTGTCGCCATATTTTCCATGTGAGGAGCTCTTCAAAGGTGACATGCTAAGAATCACATATAAGTACGCTAAAATATTTAAGGTGATGTTATCATTTGCCATCTGTCTGTATTAAGAATGTGGCTCCTGTAGCTTAGTTGGTTAGAGGTTGGTCTTATGAGACGAAGGTTGTGAGTTTGAGCTTCATTGGGGCCAAATTCTATGATTTTTCATTGCAATTTTCTACCAGCCTCACCGAGCTTAATGTCTATGCTTTTATGACTTTTGCGCACATCCAAGGAACATTGTTGAACAATAGGCACTTCTTATCATAAGATTGCATCCTCATTTGAGGAAAATAATCAACAATTTCTGATATTTTTGTTGTTCATATGTGTGCTTATGCATGGTTAGTAGATCACAATCAGTTGATCGACAACAAAAAAGAATGATGTTAGACATTTACTCTCGCCGTCAGATGTACTAATTTATCAAAGATAAATAGATGGCAGACCCCTAACAGAATGTAATCATATTATCTCGATGGAACATGTTCTGATTAAGAGATCAATCTACCACTATATTTTCCATGTGAAGATCCTTTTAAAGGTGACCTGTTGATAGTCACATACAAGTACATTATGATATCTAGGATGATGTTTTCATTTGCTGTGTAATGTATTAAGTATGTGGGCCCCGTAGTTGGTTAGAGTGCTAGTCTTATGATTAAAAGGTCACAACTTTGAGCCTCGTTGGCATCGAATTCTATGATTTTTGTATTGTAATTTTTATACAAGCCTCATTGAGATTGATGTCTATGCTATTTTATAATTTTTATACACATCCAAGGTACATAAATGAATAATAGGCACTTGTTATCATAACAATGCATCCTTATTTGAGGAGACTAATCTAAATTTTCTGATATTTTTGTTGTGTGTGTGTATGTATATGCATCGTTAGCAGATCACAATCCGTTGATGAACAACAAAAAAGGATGATGATTAGACATTTATTGTTGCCATCATATGTACTAATTTATCGAAGATAAAATCGATGACAAACCCCTAATGGAATGTTATCATGCTATCTCGATGTAACATGTTCTTATTTGGAATGCAATTTGTCACCATAATTTCCATGTGAAGATCTCTTCAAAGATGACCGGTTGATAATCACATATAAATGCACTATGATGCCTAGGATGATGCTTTGATTTGTTATGTGTTTGTATTAATAATGTGGATCCCATGGCTCAGTTGGTTAGACCATTGGTCTCATGAGCTGAAGCCTGTAAGTTTAAGCCTCATCGGGACCAAGTTCTATGATATTTATTATGGCTCAGTTGGTTAGACCATTGGTCTCATGAGCTGAAGCCTGTAAGTTTAAGCCTCATCGGGACCAAGTTCTATGATATTTATTTTGTAATTTTTATACAGGCCTCATTGAGATTAATGTCTATGCTTTTTTATGATTTTTATACACATCTAAAGTGCATAAATGAGAAATAGACACTCCTTATCATAAGACTACATTCTCAGTTGAAAAAAATAATCTACATTTTCTGATATATGAATGTATATGCATGGTTAGTAGATCACAATTAGTTGATTGACAATAAAAAAGGGATGATGATTACACATTTATTCTCACCATTGCATGCACTAAATTTTCGAAGATGACATAGATGGCAGACCCCTAACGAAGTGTAATCATGCTATCTCGATGTAACATATTCTTATTTAGAAAGCAATCTGTCATAATATTTTCCATGCGAAGACCTCTTCAAAAGTTACCTGTTGATAATCATATATGAGTATGCTATAACATTTAAAATGATGTTTTGATTTGCTATGTGTCTGCATCACAAATGTGGGTCTCGTAACTCAGTTGGTTAGAGCATTAGTCTTATGAGCCTCAGGTCATGAGTTCGAGCCTTGTCGGGACCAAGGTCTATATTTTTTTGTTGTAAGTTTTATACAAGCCCCATCAAGATTAATGTCTACACTTTTTAATGACTTTTATACAGGTCCAAGGTACATAGACGAACAATGCATACTTCTTATCATAATACTGCATCGTCATTTTAGGAAAATAATCCACATTTTCTGTTTTTTTTGTTGATATGTATGCATATGCATTGTTAGTAGAACACAGTCAGTTCATTGGCAATAAAAAAGAATGATGATTAGATATTTATTCTCGCCATCATATTTATGGAAGATGAAATAGATGGCAGGCTCCTAACGGAATGTGATCATGCTATCTCGATGTAACATGTTCTGATTTGGTAAGCAATCTATCATGATGTTTTCCTTGTGAAAATCTCTTCAAAGGTCACCTGTTGATAATCACATATAAGTACGCTATAATATCTAGGATGATGTTTTTACTTGCTAGGCGTCTATATTAAGCATGCAGGTCCCATAGTTGAGTTGGTTAGAGTGTTGGTCTTATGAGCCGAAGGTCGTGAGTGCTAGCCTTACTCGGACCAAGTTTCATGATTTGTTTTTGTTTTTGTAATTTTTATGCAAACCTCATCCACATTAATGTCTATGGTTTTTTATCATTTTTATACACATCCAACGCACATAAATGAATAATACACATTCTTATCATAAGACTTCCTCCTCATTTTGGGAAAATAATCTACATTTTCTTATATTTTTGTTGTAAATATGTATAGTTAGTAGATCACAATTAGTTGGTCGACAACAAAAAAGGATGATGATTAGACATTTATTCTCGCAATCGTATGTACTAATTTAACAAAGAGAGCATAGATGGGAGACCCCTAGCAAAATGTAACAATGTTATCGTGATGTCACATGTGCTTATTTGGCAAGCAATCAGTCACCATATTTTCTGTGCGAAGTTCTGTGCAAAAGTGACCTGTTGATAATCATACACATGTACACTATAATAACTAGCATGATGTCTTGATTTGCTATGTGTCTATATTAAGCACATTGATCTTGTAGCTCGATTGATTATAACGTTGGTCTTATGATCCAAAAGTCTTGAGTTCAATCCTCACTGGGACAAGTTTTATGAATGTTTTAGTGCAATTTTTAAATGAGCCTCGCCGCAATTAATTTCTGTACTTTTTTCTGATTTTTATACATATCCAACGTATATAAATGAACAATAGAACTTGTTATCATAATATTGCATCCTCATTTGAAGAAAATGATCTACGTTTTGTTATATTGTTGTTTGGTAGATATTTAAAACAAGTAGACGACAATTAGCTGATTGACAAACAAAAATCATGATGATTAGGCATTTTTTTTCTCACCATCATATGTACCAATTCATCAAAGATAAAATATATGGAAAACCCCTGATAAAATGTAATCATGCTAACTCGATGTAACATTTCCTTTTTCGAAAGCAAACCATATTTTCTATGTGAAGATCTGTGTAATGGTGACCTATTGATAATCACATATTCTTCAACCTGAAACTCTTACATTTTTATACCCTTTTTATATCTTATTTTGTTCATAAATATAATCACATATTCTTCAACCTGAAACTCTTACATTTTTATACCCTTTTTATATCTTATTTTGTTCATAAATAATTGTTAAATTAGGAATTTAATTGTATTTATCTTATTTTATGGGAATTTGGGAAATTTGAAGGGTGAATAAAGTTGATGGAAAAAGCCTTGAATCAAAACCTAATGGATCAAGTAAAAGGAAAGCGGAACAAATGAGAGAAGAAAAGTAGGCCAGGCAGCCCAGTCGTTTATCCCACCTTCCCTTTGTTCTTTTCTCTTTCTCACTAGAATAGGCCTGATCCTTTTGCTTGGCCCATTCGCCACTGCAACCCAATTTCAGCGCCTAGGCCTTACCCTCACATCACAACACATGATCTCTGGTTTCCCTGCCCCTCCCCTTGCACATGGGCTTGCTCTTATCCGCTCGGTTTGGCCCAAAGGCCTAATTGCACACCCTAGCCTCTCACCTCCTTCTTTTCTCTCCCTTAATTCGGGCACGTTCTTTCTCTTTCCTTTGGCCCAAGAGCTTCCCAACTTCTTTCCTCCGTCACCTGCACTTACTCGAATCTGCGTACCCTCCCTTGTTTCACCTGTTTCAGTTTCTTGTGATGTGCCCTAGTTCAATCCTACGTCCAGATTATGGACCTTATTGCTTTTTAATATTCAACATTAACAGAGCTCGATTAGGGTCATGAAATCGGTTTAGCCTTCCCTAATTCTCTATTTTGAGAGGCTGGAAGTTTGAGTGCAACCCCTACTAAACCATTTGGACAGAGAGGTATTTTGTTGCATTTGTTTTATTTAGTTTTATATGTTGAATCTTGGTTCATTTGAATCTGCTAAATTTTGATTGAATAAAAGTAGCAAAAAATTAATTTGTTGCCTTCGTAGTGGCCAGATAACTAAAATGATTGACGAATTTATTGAAGATGAAATAGATGCAAGGCCCCTAATGAAATGTAATCATGCTATCTCGATGTAACATTTTCTTATTTAGAAAGAAGTTTGTTATCATATTTTCCATGTGAAGATCTTATGACCTATTGATGATCACATATAGGTACGCTATAACATACAGGATGATGTTTTTGTTTGCTATGTGTATATATTAAGCAACTAGGTCCCGTAGCTCAGTTGGTTAGAGCGTTGGTCTTATGAGCCGAAGGTTGCGAGTTTGAGCCTCACTGGGACCAAGTTCCATGACTTTGTTTTTGTAATTTTGATACAAGCCTCATCCAGATTAAAGTCTTTGCTTTTTTATCATTTTTATACACATCCAGCATATGTAAATGAACACTATACACTTCTTATCATAAGATGCATCCTCATTTTAGGAAGATAATTGACATTTTTTTATATTCTTGTTGTATATATGTATGGTTAGTAGATCACAATATGTCCATCGACAACAAAAAAGGATGATGGTTAGACATTGTGATAAGTGCTTATGGTGTATATCATTTTAGGGTTAGTTTGCTATATTTTTAGGAGAATTATGTTCTTTAAGTTACCATTTATACTCTTATTCTCATTTTACGCTTAGCTATGGTTCTTTTCTGTGTTTCACAGGAATTTGGAGCATTTTGATCCAGCATTTGACCCTAATTTGAGTGTATTTTGACCCCACACAGATGCCCATGAGATGTTACGCCCGTGGAGCAAGAGAAGAGCAAAAAGTTTGGTTTCAGCCAAGACCACGGTTTGCCCGTGGTGCCTGTCATGGACCATGGTATGCTGGTAACTGTGGCCTCTTCGTTTTCCTTCGATTGTATGGCCGAAAATGCTCGTATTTTTCTTTACAAACACGTCCCTCAGTAGTAGTAAAGAGGAGAAGCATATCATAGATAGTCATTTTCCTTTCCAAAATTTTAATTTTTTTCCAGTTAGGATTTTAGTTTGATTTTTGTGCAAGTGAGAAATCTTGAGTGAGGAGTTCAGTTTTGTTGGCGAATTGAAGACTTTGTTAAAAGCTGTCATTGTCAAGCCTTTCCCTTTCAGATTTCGCTGAATCATCGGTTAGTTTTTCTTAATTTTTAATCATGAGTGAGTAGTTTATCTTATCTAGGGATTTGTTCATTAATAGAAGTGTGGTTGGATCATGTTATGTTTAATAGAGTTGTGCTTTTGTTTCATGATTAGTTTGATTTCATTTTATCAAGTGATTATCATATTGTGAGTGGATTTTGGCCAGATTTTGCTTGTATCCTTGAAACAATTGAATGAAGAACTGCAAGGTGAAATTTGATTGTTAGACTGCTTGATAAGACCTAATATAACGATGACTCGCAATGGAGATTTGCATGTTAGGAGCACGAGAGAGTAATCAAAAATATTGAACTTAGATTAAGACAAATTAATTTGGAAAAACAACTTTTGCTTAGTTTAGGCAATTTGGTCGATTTCGAAAGAATAGACTAAATTCTAGATAGGTTACAACTCCTCAAAATTATCCAGTTAGAGAGAAACACATGTTAATCATATTGATCCAATAGCTTTCTTAACTAAATAAATCCCTACGCGTTTCTCCTTGATTGAATTTAGAATCAGTTGATTAGAAGTTATTAAATCAAAATTCCTCGAGTAGGTAATTGCTCAGCATTTTCTGATAGAAAGGATTCGATAGATTACTTTGATCCCTGAGGACGATATTTTATCTACACCACGACACCCGTACGCTTGCGAGTAGTGGTCAAGTCCTTGGCGCCGTTGTCAGGGACTAATTTATTAACTATTGAGTTAGTCTTACGGAAGCGACTAAGTATTTCATTTTTTTGTCTTTTATTTTTTTTAATTTTCTTGTTTGATTGTATTGGTAGTGTTGGTGATTTTGCTTACAGGAATCTTCCCTGTTTATACGAAGTCCATTTCTATATGAACCCATTCCCAAGATCGAGAGGACTTTCCTCTTAAGGAGGAAGAAGCAAAAGATTGAAAAACAAAGACGCACAGCAAGAACTTCAACAAATATGGCGGGAGGAGGAGGTGACAAAAGGAGGACGCTTAGGAATTTTGTTACCCTTGGAGTCCAAGGAATCGCCTTAAGCATCACTCATGCTAACTTTGAAGCAAATAATTTTGAGCTCAAGCCGACTCTCATTTCCATGATGCAACAATCCTAGTTTGGAGGCGCCACTTTTGAAGACCCGAACTTACACCTTTCAGTCTTTTTAGAGGTATGTATCATGTTGAAGTTTAACGGAGTCTCCACCAATGCCATCTGACTGCGATTATTTCCCTTCTCACTAAGGGATAAGGTAAGAGCTTGGCTACATTCTTTGACTTCGGGATGTATTACTATGTGGAATGAGCTTACTAGAGCTTTCCTCGTCAAGTTCTTCCCACTGAGGAAAACAGCAAGTGTGAGGAATCAAATCACTAGCTTCACACAAAGGGATGATGAGACGCTCTGTGAGGCTTGGGAGCGGTTTAAGGATCTACTTCGTTTATGCCCCCATCATAATCTTCAACGATGGATGATTATTCAAGCTTTCTATAATGGTATGACCCAACCTATAAGGTCTACTATTGATGTGGCGGCAGAAGGAACTTTGATAAATAAAATTGAAGATGAGGCCTATAATTTGATTGAGGAGATGGTACTTAACAATTTTCAATGGTCTATCGAATGAGGCTAACCCAAATAGGTTGGAGGTAAACTTAAAGTTGATGCACTTACTTTGCTTTCTGCTAAAGTTGATGCTATCACTCAAAGCTTGGACCGTAGAAATGTTAATGTTGTGAATTCTATTGCCCGTCCCCTATGTGAAATTTGTGGTTCCATTGAACATGGACTTTCAGCTGTAAAGTTGGGAGTCCCTTTTCCCAAGACTCTAATGAAGTCAATTATGTTCAAACTTCAACCCGAGACTGGCCAAGGACCCTTACTCTAGTACCTACAATCCAGATTGGAGGAATCATCCGAATTTCTCATATAGGTCTAATCCAAACCCTCTGAATATGCCCTCAATGAATGCTAGGCCACCCCTCGGTGTTCAAAGGCAACCTTTCCCTCCATGAGTACCCCAAAAGTCCAATTTAGAGGCTATAATGGAAAGTATGCTTATTGTGCAACAAAAGCAGGATGAGTATATTAAGCAATTAGCCTCTAAGGTTGATGTGCTTACTGCTCACAACAAGATATTGGAAGCCCAAATTGCTCAATAAGCTAGCTTTTTATCTACACCCCCTAATAGATTTCCTAGCAAGCCCAAACCTAACCCTTGCGAGTATTGTAATTGTGTCACCTTGAAGAAAGGAGTAGATGATTTATTAATCTGGAGGACATACAAATTGAAGAGGGTAGAGAAATAATTATGATTAAGAGTAAGGAAAGAAATGATGGTGGCAAGGCAATCACATTCATAAAGAATAAAAGTTTAGAGATCCTCACCATTTTTTCACCTAAGCTTTTTGACCTTGGTAGCTTCTCTATCCCCTATATTGTGGGAAAGATGGAAATTGAGAGAGCCTTATGTGATCGAGGTGCAAGCATCAGTTTAATGTCATACTCTTTGTGTCATAAGCTTCACATACGGCTATTACAACCCATACCCTTTTCATTATAGTTATCATACGGTTTTGAAATGCAACCCATAGGTAAATTGGAAGATGTGCCAGTTAAAATAGGAGATATTTAGATATTAGAAGACGTTATCATAATTGATATGATCGAGACCGATGATGCCCAAATTATTCTAGGTTGGCCCTTTATGGCTGCCGCAAGTTGCCATATTGATGTAAGAAGGGGGCGTATAATATTTGAAGTACAGGGGTGCTATGCTATATTCTGCTATATAAGCAGAAAGTGGTTTATCCTAATTCTTCTCTATTGGATAAATTTCCCCCTTTCCCTGAGATTGGCATGGAAGATATTTTGACTTGTCAAGATCCTCTTGATTTTGATTGGATTTCTACTGAGGACCTCGACCAAAGGTATGTTAAGGTGGAGTTTACTGCTCCTATGCTGCCTAGCATACTCAAGGTTGAGGCCCATCCTTCTAATGTATCTGCTATTAGCGATTATTGCATGTTTGCTCAAGCTGTTCTCTCTTTGCCCCCTGTGGAAGGATTTGATGTAGATTATGATTTGGGGGTTGAACAAGGTGATAGTAGCCAGTCTGATGGGCTACGTAGCAGTTTATCTTATACACTGATAGTGCATTATGGCATCAATTGATGACGACGAAGGACCTTCAACCAGAGCTTTTGAGATGATACATTCGATTGAAGAAATTCGATTTTGTGGTCCGTGATAAAAATAAGGTACATACACTCACTGATCCGGATTAAGTATAGAAGTATGGTCAAGCTCTTGACCTTAAAAGAGCGTCCCAAAGCCCTTGATTTGATTTTTATTATTTTCTTTTGCGCTTTTGTTCCAAAAAAACATAAAAAACTAAAATTATTTGTCGCCACGGTCAGCAACCCAGCACCATGGCCATGGGGTGCCAAACCGGGAAACCAAAAAGTTTTATTATCAGCAGACACCATGGTCTGCCCATGGCCACTGCCACGGACCGTGGTGAACTACTACAGGCCGTGGTCAAGGGTTTTAATTGCGGCAACCCTCCATTTTCACCAATCTTCTTCTTCATCTTCGACTCTTTTTGTAACACCCCGGGTTTCTAATTTCATTTTTTTATTAGTAATCCTTATCCTATGTGGCAGCAGAACCTGAGGTGGGGTATTATCACCGTAATTCCTTCTTAGAAATACCATGCTGGATATCGAGAACAATTAATACAACATTCCTAAATAACACTTCAACTTAACAAAGGGTTAAAACTTTGATGTCACAGCTAATTTAAAACAGCTATTAGCAAATGTCTCCGTTTTAAGAAAAACAACAAGCTTTTATCTTCTTCAACTCAGGTGTCAGGGTCTTGCTCTACTTTCAGTCCCCCAATCCCATACACAACTAAATCACCTGAAAAACAAAATATTTTATAAAAGTGAGATAAACTCAGTAAACAATCACTCTTAACAATCAACTACACACACAAATTCATTTTGAAAATATTTTAAGGGGTAGGGGAAACAGCAAGACTTCCAAGGCACATCTCTCATGAACATAATCCTCCATGGTTACACGATCTCAGTGATGTACATTTATAATCTATGATCCAAACCATGACAGTCAGATTTAAGGTGAGCGACCCCACTGAATCTCATGGCCTACACTTGGATTCAACGCAGCCGCTTAACTCTATCCTGGTCTACCGCTTACCATGGTGGTTACTGCTTAAACCTTTCCTGGCTTATCATCATCAGGGATGGTTATCACTAACCTGGCCCAGGTCTCAGTAGGGCACGTTGCTGCTCACGTGCATGCACTAGTTTTTCGGGGAATGCTAATGGCCTTCAATTAATACGGTCAGATTAAATCTCACCCAACTCAGCCTTTATAGTTACTATTATCTTTCTTTTCATTAGAGATCGATTTAACTTGAAAGGTTTATTCAGTCTCAACCTATTTCCCCCAAGGACATCACCACAGCAATAAATCTTGAATTTTCAACGCAACATGACCAAGTTGCAATTCCATAACATATCACATCAAGCAGATTCTGCTACACAACCACATTCAATTAACTCATGCTATTATTGCATTTAATCAGTAAACAAGAGAGTTCTTACCATGCTCAATGCATGCACGATTCCAAACAACTCGGGGGAGGGTTAGGACATGATTATTACCTGGATACCGTACAAAGTTACGGGCTCGGTTGCTATTTTGAATTTACTACTCCACACCTGGGCCAACACATACCCACACTCTGTTCAAACACAAATAAATTATACCCTGAGCCTTTGCCTTACTTCCAAATTCTTTTTCCTGTAATTGTACTCCTACTTTTAGGGCCCCCAATCTGTAGCCTAGCTAGGATCCAGATTTGACCAGAATCTGGGTCCCATTCCAGAACCCATAACTTTTGTCCCCAATGCCCAAATTCTAATTTCTAGCCCAATACAGAAAGTTTGGTCCATCCTCTACACTTATCATGTTCAGGGTTTTGCCTAGTTCTAGCCCAAATTAGGCCGTTTCCTTATTTCTTTTAGCGGTGTCACTGATTATCTTAGTCTAGATAGTCCGTGGTAAATTGACCATAACTTGGGCCACGCTACCCTAAATCTCTCGATCCCAAAATGAGTTATGCAGCATATCCCAACACATCCACCCTAAAAGTTTCACAATTTTTGGTAAACTGACCCGTCCTGAGAGAATTTTCAAAATTAACGTCAGTGTAGCCCTCTTTCCAGACCAGTAGGTTCGGCCCTAATTTTCTAACTCGAATTTCCAACCTCATAACTTTAACACACGACATCCAAAATTCAACTTCTTACTTATTACAGAAAGATAATCTTGTCTTTTCATGTTTAGTGATTTCACTATTTCCCACTGTAGTTATTAAAAGTCCTAAAATGGGTCAACTATCTCTGACTATCCTAGTTTTGGCAGTCTCTAGTTGCTGGACCATAACGCATTCCATACATGTTAAAATCCCTTGATTCAAAAGGCGTAGCACAGAAGACGCCTTGCTCCATCTATCCTTCAATTTTCATGATATTTAGACCAGTAGGTCAGTGGGAATAAATTTTTAAAGATACATTAATTTTCTACCCCTAACCAGTGGCATGTTCTTACCAATTTCAAACCCAAGATCCAGTCTTTTCACCTCAATATCCGCGTTGCTAATTCTCGTGACAACCCAATGTGAAATCTAATAACCCTTCCCCTAACCTACGTCGTCTAAGTCAAGGAAAGTCTAAGATTGATATCAAGAATGTAAGAAAACCGTTGCACACTCACCTTGATGCATTTTCGGTGAAGAAATGATTGAAACGTCATACCTTTGAGGTCTTAAATATGAAAACTCATATAAATTCAAATCAAATGCTTTATACTTAAAATCTCACATCAAAATCGTGGGTTTAGAAGAAAAATACAAGAGAACCCAAAGTATATATATATATTTTGTGTATGGGTGCATGGTGCACACCACTTACCACCAAGGGGAGGCCTGGCCGGCGTTGCTGTGGCTAGCCGACGGGGGTATGGCTGGTTGGCAGTGGTGATTGAGAGGGAGAGAGAGACAGAACGAGAGGAAGAGAGAGGGAGAAGAGAACGAGAGGAAGAGAAAGAGAGAAGAGACAGATGGCGTGGAGAGAGGGGGGATTCTTACTTTGTTAGGGTTTAGAGCGGCCGGTAGTAGGGGGAAAAGGAAAGAGAAAAAAAAAAGAAAAGGAAGGAAAATAAAAAGGAAAGAAAATAAAATATTTTCTAGGGTTTGATTTGGATGGATTTGGAAGGGAAAAGTTGAATTTCAAAATAATGTAGATAGGAAGGAAAAATAGATGGGAGAAATAAATAGTTGAATTACGAAGCAAAATACACAAATAATTAAATCGAGAAAAAAAGAAAAAAATAATCCGGATGAACAAAATAAATAAATTTTGTCATGTAAAAATTTTTAAAAAAAGAAACGCAACCCATGGCGAAAGAGATTTAGATCGACTTTGTAAAACCCCGGAAATTCGGTTTGAAAAAATTACGTCCAGTTAGACCGACCTAGACCCAAGTCAACCCAAGTCAATGCTAAATGAGTTCTCGTGAAATTTATTTCATTGAGGGAGCTCTTAATAAATTCTCAATAATTTTGGAAGTTTTAAAATCTCCAAATTCTTCCTTCTTGATTTTCTATAAAACCTCTAATATTATCATTATTATTAGTATTGCTACTATTATTACCATTTTTGGACCATTATTAGTGGTATTTCAAAAAAATAAAAAAGAAAGCACAAAGGGGTGGGCTCGCCACCATGCCCGAATAAAAAAAAAAATTTGAAAGCTTTGAATTAAAAAAAATAAAATTTGAGATTTCCCCCCCTTTTTCTTCTAACCCTAGCGTGAACCCCCCCTTTTTTATTCTAAAACAAAACCCTAACTTCCTTTCCCCACTCTCCCTCACACATCTCTCTCTCTCTCTCTCCCCCCCCTCGCCTCGCTATTGGACCACCACGGCAGCCACCCATTGTGTTGCCACAAGCCACCCACAATTCCCTCCTACTCTCTCCCTTGTGTTGGTAAGAAAAGGCCAAGTGATGCATGGATTCATGCACTCCATGCATCCAAAACCCCCACTTTTAATTCTCCTTTATTTTTACGATTTTATGACCATTGTGAATGAAGGTTTTTAATATAATTTTCATTATTTTCTCAGCACTTTCGGCGTTGAATTTGAATGAAGGAGGAATTTCCGTTGATCTAGATCCGGTTTTAATCAAAGGTGCAGAGTAGCGAACTCCTGCTAAAGTAACCGAGCCCGTAAATTAGTATGGTATCCAGGTAACAGTCATGCCCTAACCTTTTCCCCGCGTTGCTGAAACTATGAATTTTTTGAAGTTCTTGTATGGAAACTTTGGCATTTCTTTCCAACTGAATTAACACTAGTTTATAATATGAAAGTGATTACCTAATGGGAACGGTATACTGTGTTATATTTTGGAAGTTGGAAATTTTCAATATGATAGAAGTTAAAACTTATTGCGATTGTGTTTGGAGTTCCGTATTTGTATTTCAATTTCTGTGGGGAAAAGTGTTTAAATCCGAAAAAACTGAACATGTCAAGTTGACCTCCAGTAAGGAGGAAAAAGATCATTAACTGAAAAGAACTGGATAGGTTGAGTTGAATCTATTTGAATTGGTTCAAGGCCCTAGCCTTCCCCGGGTATTAAGTGCATGCATGAGAGCGGCCATGTACTCGGCGGAGACGTGGGCCAAGTCATCAGTAACCACCCATGATGGTGGTAGGCTAGGAAAGTTAAGCTGTAACCGCCTGAGGAGCGGTAGGCTAGGAAAGAGTTAAACGGCTGCGCCAGGTTAGGGCGCAGGCCATGAGACCCATTGGGGTCGCTCACCCAAAAAATTATCTGAAACTGAAACATTATGAATGGAACTATGGAAGTGTGATTCTGAATAGGATAACCAAGGAAGGTGGTGACAATGGTTTGCATGCTTTAAAAATGTGTTGCTGTCCCTTTTTCTCAAATGTTTTCAGAATGAATTTATGTACGTGTTTGACTGTTAGGGGTGCTTGTTACTAAGTTTATCTCACTGTTATAAAATATTTTGTTTTTAGGTGATCTAGCTATGCTTGGGACTGGGGACTCGAAAGTAGGGCGAGGTTCGAATGCGGACTATGAATGGAATGAATGATAGGAATTGTGTAATAGACAATAGTTGATTTAAATTATGATGTTAAAGTTTTGAACACTGTAAGGTTGGTTTTATTTGCGAAGACTTAGTGTTAATTGTTAGACTTGATATCCAGCCTGGTGTTTCCAAGAAGGAAACATGGCGGCAACACCCCATTTAGGTTTCCGCTGCATTTTCGTTAATAAATGGTGTTTAATAATGAATCAGAGATCTGGGGGTGTTACAGACTTGGATTATGAAGGTTAGTCCACGTCACACGATCTCCCACTTTAATTTTCCGGGGTTTAACACTTTGTCTCTCTACCTCCCTCTTTCTCTCTCTAAACTCACCATTACTAAAGCTCTAATTCTTCCTCATTTCTTCTCACTTTGACTCCATTTTCACTCAAAATCCTTCCTCTTCACGTAATCCTTCTCTTTCTTTCATAAATTTCATCTCAATCTTTTTCTTCTTCTTCAAACTCATCTCACCTTCACCAATTCTCCATAACCATCTTTTTATCTCTGTTATTCTTCTTTTTTTACTTAAATTCGTCATTTTTCTTCCTCAAATTTCATTATTTGGATTTTAGTTTCAATTTTTGTTCTATATTTACAACAATGACACCTACCAAGAGACAAAGGAGTGTCAAAGAGGCTGGATCATCAAGTCAAGTACCATCTCATCCTCAACGGACATCCCAAACCTCTACCAATGCATGAGCTCAAGATAATATTCCTCATCCTCTTGGTTTAACCAACCCCGATCATGTTACTAGATATAATTGTTCGAATGAACGCATGATTGTGGAAACTCGTTATTATGATGAGGAATTGTTCGCACATTTAGGATTGTTAGATGATATTCGGTGGTTATTTGCCTAGGGTGGTATGGGATATTTCATAGAAATAAAAGAGCATACATACCAGGACCTTACCTTGGAGTTCCTGAGTACACTTCATGTTTAGGTCACTAGAGGGCCTCAATGTCAAGTCGGGTACATTTCATTTTATTTACAAGGACGATTATATGAGTTGAACTTAGGTGCCTTCAACAGTATATTCGGTTTTCCACCTAGTATGGATTTATCGAACTACCAAGTCCCTCGCGAATTCAACCAAAATGCATTTTGGAGCAAGCTTTCAGGGAGTGTTAGGTACAGCACTAGTTCTTCCAACTGCACACATATTAGGAACCCTTGCATTCGGGTAGCTCAGCGTATCCTAACTTGCTGTTTCTTTGTTTGGGATGATAGTCTGAATGTCTTGAGATTATCTGAGTTATATTTCTTGTCCTATATGTTTGATAGTGTCCAGCTTAACCCCGGGTCGTTCTTGGCTAGACAATTATAAATTGCTATTGTTATCACTAAGGGTAGGATAGTCATAGGCGGTATTGTGATAACTATTGATAGATTTTTGGGTATTGAGCCTAACCTTGAGGATAGAGTCTCTAGGTTCAAGCAGTTTGATCAAGCCGTTTTTGAGATTATGAACTTTTGTAAAGTAGAGGTTAGATATTTGTGCTAGATTTACCTTGGGGATCGGCTTCTGCTACTTCCCAATGTTGACCGAACTACCTTACTTTACCGGACTAACCTTTATTGGGTACCTAGTGATGATGAGGTTGTTCAACCTGTACCCCCTCCACCCCCTTATTCTAGTCAAGCCGGACCTAGTTCTTCCTCCCAACCACCCCTGCTGTCTATGTCGACATCCAAGCCACCCTTAGGTCCATGCAGGAAGAGCAAGTTTCCCTTCGCGCTTATGTTGCTTGTGAGAACGCCATTCTTCGTGACTTTGTCCAAGAGCACCACAATGACCCTCATGGGATGATTGCTTCCCAAACTTAATACTTCCATGATTATAGGGCTTGTTTAGATATCTGGCGGGATTGACATATCTCTTATCACCAACCACCCCATCCTCCTCTCCCACCTCCTTTCTGATTACTTTTTGTTACTCCCCTTTCCCTTTTTTCTACTACGTGCACACATTGGGGACAATGTGTTGTTCAAGCATGGGGGAGTTAGTCGATGTTTGATGGCGTCTGATGCCTGATTTGGTTAAATGTGCTTATGTATTGTGTATATTATTTGTGACTCTTCCTTGATATCATGTCTCTAGAACTTGCTTTGATTCTCATTCAAATCACATTTCACATATGCATTTAGGTAATGTGATTGAGGCATTGTTTGATTTGTTAAACCTAACGGCCAAATAGCTATCTTTGTTGCATATTATGTCCCTTGCTAGCCCTTTTGTGCTTATATCCGCTTTTCTTGATTTGAGCCTCCTACTATAGCCTATTGCGAAATGATTATCTCACCCTTAAGCCAAGACTAGAGGAGCATTTCATTCTTTTTCATCAAGTTTGATTGGGAACTAGTAAGGTGTATTGAGATCTTTTTAGTGGATTTGGTTGTTTGGTGAAGGGATGTGTGATCTTGTTTGATAAAAGGAAATTCCTTGTCTTTTTGTACAAAGTTTAGAGAAGAGCTGAGATTCAAAGTTTGGAATAGATTTCCCTTGGCTAACTCTTTTGAGGGGGAAAAAAAATTAAGAGAAAAAAAATAAATGAAAAAAAACAAAAACAAGAGAAAAAAAAGAGAATAATAAAAAAAAGCGCTAGCCTTGTTGGGATTGTAAAATATTTATGACTTTTAACTCTTTGCCTCTTCAATTGAGGATGTATTTTATCGATGAATTTTATTGGTCTAGGGAGTATATTGTATGATGCATCGGAAACGTTTTGCTCTTAGTCTGTGGCTTCTAACTCCACTTTTCCAAAACATTTGCTTCCCTCTTATCTTCACCCATGGCCCCATTACAACCTTATGAAAGTTCCCATGATTGTCTAGTGTGTTTGCATTTTAGTGATGGCGAAGTAGAGAGTCTTGTCAGGCTTATAGTAGATTTGAGTCTATAGAATGAGATTGAGGGAACCTTCATATATATTTCCAAACACATGAGTCATGAGTGCCACAAGACTGTAGTGAGGTTCTACCAGCATTGCTAGCTTCATTTGTTTTATATGTTAAATGATTGTATTTGATGATTTGGGGGGATCGATTCAAATTTGACATTGTGGTATATCAAGTGGTTTTCGAAAATTTCATTCCTTAGTCTATTTGCTAAATGATTTTTGCATCTTTTAGGCTAACTTTGGATTGGCTTTGCATTAAAGTGCTACCAATGTCCATCCTAAGGAGGTTTAGTATAATTTTTGGTCTTAGCGTTACTTAGGGACAAATAACAGTTCAAGTATGGGGGGAGTTTGATAAGTGCTTATCGTATATATCATTTTAGGGTTATTTTGCTACATTTTTAAGAGAATTGTCTGCTTTAAGTTATCATTTATACTCCTATTTTCGTTTTATGCTTGGGTATGGTTCTTTTCTGTGTTTTGCAGAAATTAGATCATTTTGACCCAACATTTGACACTCATTTGAGTGCATTTTGATCCCCATAGATGCCCATGAGATGTTATGACTGTGGAACAAGAGAAGAGTAGAAAATTTGGTTCTAGCCAAGACCACGGTCTGCCCGTGGTGCCTGCCACAAACCGTGGTATGCTGGTAATTATGGCCTCTTCATTTTCCTTCGGCTGTGTGGCGAAAAATGTTTGTGTTCTTCTTTATAAACTCATCCCTTAACAGCGAAAAAGAGGAGAAGCATATCATAGATAGTCATTTTCCTTCCCAAAATTTTACTTTTTTTGTAGTTAGGATTTTAGTTTGATTTTTGTGCAAATGAGAAATCTTGAGTGAGTAGTTCGGCTTTGTTGCTGGTTTGAAGGCTTTGTTGAAGGCTGTCATTGCCAAGCTCTTCCCTCTTGGATTTCATTAAATCATTGGTTAGTTGTTTAATTTTTAATCAGGAGTGAGTAGTTTATCTTGTCTAGGGATTTGTTTGTTAATGGAAGTGTAGTTAGATTATGTATTCAATAGAGTTGTGCTTTTCTTTCATGATTGGTTTGATTTCGTTTTATCAAGTGATTATCAGGTTGTGTGTGGCTTTTGGCCAAATTTTACTTGCACCATTGAAATAATTGAATGAAGAACTGAAAGGTAAAATTTGGTTGTTAGACTGCTTGATGAGACCTAATATAGCGATGACTCGAAAGAGAGATTTGCATGCTGGGGGGACGAGTAAGTAATCAAAAATATTGAACTTAGATTAAGATAAATTAGTTTTAAAGAATGATTTTTGCTTAGTTTAGGCAATTTGGTCGATTTCGAAATAATAGACTAAATTATAGATAGATTTCAACTCGTTGAAATTATCTAGTTAGAGAAAAGCACATGTTAATCATATTGATCCAACACTTTTATTAACTAAATAAATCCCTAGGCGTTTCTCCTTGATTGAATTTAGAATTAGTTGATTAGAAGTTGTTCAATCAAAATTCCTCGATTAGGTAATTGCTTAGCATTGTTTGATGGAAAGGATTTGATAGATTACTTTGGTCCCTGAGGACGATATTTTATTTATACTATGACACCCATGTGCTTGCGGGCAGTGATCACATTTATTCTTGCCAAATAGATGGGACACCCCTCACGAAATGTAATCATGCTATCTCAATGTAACATTTCCTTATTTAGTAAGCAATCAGTTACCATATTTTCGATCTACAGATCTGTGCAAAAGTGACCTCTTGATAAGCACATACAAGTGTGCTATAATATCTGGCATGAGTTTTTGATTTGCTGTGTGTCTACATATTAAGCATGTGGGTCTTGTAGCTCAGTTGATTCAAGTGTTGGTCTTATGAGCTAAAAGTTACTAGTTCGAGTCTTATTAGGACCAAGTTCTATGAATTTTTTAGTGTAATTTTAAAATAAGTATACATATCCAAGGTACATAAATGAACAATAGACACTTGTTATCATCAGACTGCATCCTCATTTGAGAAAATAATCTACATTTTGTTCTACTTTTTTTTTGTAGATATGTACAACAAGTGGATGACAATTAGCTGATTGACCAAAAAAAAAGGATGATGATTGGACATTTATTCTTGCCATCGCATGTACTAATTATCGAAGGTAAAATTGATGGCAGACCCCTAATCAAGTGTAATCATGCTATCTTGATGTAACATGTTTTTATTTAGAAAGCAATCATCCACCATATTTTCTATGTGGAGATCTATGTAGAGGTGACTTGTTGATAGTCACATATTGTTTAACCTGAAATTCTTACATTTTTATGCCTTTTTTATATCATATTTTGTTCATAAATAATTGTTAAATTCAGAATCTAATTGTATTTATTTTATTGGGTAGGAATTTGGAAAATTTGAAGACACAACAACACCACCTCTCAGTGAGGGTCTTGCTTTAACCAGGTATGGGAAGATCCAGATTTAGCTAATCTTACCTACACCTACATTCCTACCTGTAGAGAGGCTGATTTCAAGGGACTATTAAAAATAATTTTGTGAAGAATGTGAAGAATGAGTAAATTTGTTAGAAAAAAAGGGGCTTAATCAAAAGGTGATAGATCAAGTAGAAGGAAAGAGAAAAAAAGGAAGAAGAGAAGCACGCCAGACGGCCTAAACATTCATCCTGCCCTCCCCTCCTTTTCTCTTTCTCACTAGAATGCGCCTGATCCTTTCCTTGGGCCATTTGCTGCTGCAACCCAATCTCGGCACCTAGACCTTGCCTTTATATGCTGACACATGATCTTTGGTTTCCTTATCCCTTCCCTTGCGTACGGGCCTGCTCTTACGTGCTCTGTTCAGCCTAAAGGCCCAGTTGCTCACCCCAACCTCTCACCTCCTTCTTTTCCCTGTTCTTTCTCTTTTCTTCAGCTCAAGAGCATCCCAGCTTCCTTCCTTCCTCCCCTGCACTTACTTGAATCTACTTGCCGTCCCCTATTTCACCTATTTCAATTTGTTGTGATGTGTCCTAGTTCAATCCCACATCTAGGTTTTGGATCTTGTTGATTTTCAATATTCAACATTAACAGAGCTTGATTCCAGGTCAAGAAATTGATTTAGCTTTCTTTGGTCCTTTATTTTGAGATGTTGGAAGTTTGAGTGCAGCCCCTACTTAACCATTTGTAAAGTGAGGTATTATGTTGCCTTTGTTTTATTTAGTTTTGTATGTTGAACTTTGGGTTCTTTTTAATCAGCAGAATTTCGATGGAATAAAAGTAGCAAGATTTTAATTTGTTGCTTTCGTAGTGGCTAGATAGCTAAAATGGTTGACAAATTATGCTGATTTTATTTGCTGGTCTAGTAGTCATTTTAGGACAGTTAAATAAGTTGATTTGATCATTAGTTTTCTCGTAATTTAGGTCTTTAGATTTTATTTTACGTTTGGCTCGATGTTAGTTTAAACTAATAGTGGCGCAATTTCATAACTTATCTCGGAGGGTCAACACCCTTAAGTATAACAGTGATAAACCGTATGCATGCGGAATCACACAATCAGTTTTTGGCACCGTTGCAAGCATACAATTGGTGAAATTAAGTTGTGAGCTTTATTGAATCGAGTCTTGAGTTGGTTGACTGCGTCATAACAGTGCCCTTTTAGTTTTGATTTTTAGTGAGTGACTATTTAGTGTTAATTGTTTTTAGTTTAGATTTCTTGTATTCTTGTTTTTGTGCTTAAAGTTTATACTATGATTTTATTTTGGTGAATTTTTGCTTTATTAGTTAGTGTTTAATTTTCTGTTGAAAGAAAAAAGCCAAAGTGTGCTTTGACGAATGTAGGTGTAAATTAGGAGAGAATAGAAAATGAAGAAAATTATTGAACTTGGTTCAGGTTTTTTTCTATTTTTCGGTTTCTATTAGAGGTTTTCTGTGCTAATCTAATCCTTATTTTGTCTTATGTTCCTAAGGATTTTTAGAGTTTAAGTAAATTTTGTGGACCTTTTAGGAATCTATAGAATTTTCTCGAAGTTTTAGAAGTAGTTTCTGTTTTAAATTTTCTGCACTATTCTAGGTCAGAAAAAATTAGAAAAAATATGCCCACATTTTCTTTGATTTTGTTGAATGTTGTGTGTAAATTATTCTGAATTTGGAGTTTGATTTTCTATATAGTTTTGTTTTTTTATTTTTGCTTGTTAGGTTTTAATTTATTTTCTGTCTTTCTTTGTTTAAAAAAAAAAAAGATCCAAAAATTTAGAAAAAAGAAAGACCAAAAACACTTTTGAGAGTGTGGGCATTGCATGATTGGTTAGGTTAGGCACCCTAAGAGAAGAAGACTTGTTAGGATTGAACCCAAGCCTGAATCTGAATTGAAAGAAATGGCACAAGAGAGAACCTTAAGTGCTATTTTTATCCTCCAAGGACCACTGTGCTATCGTACTTTAATTTTCTTCTCCTAGGACCTAGCGTGACCTTTGAATTGAGACCTCGTTACACTCAAATGCTCCCTAAATTCATTGGTTTGGAGGATGCATTTTTGTTTTTTGGGAAGGAATTTTGAAGAATTATGTTCCATGATGCATTTCCCTAGTATATCGGTTGATGTGGTAAGATTGAATTAATTCCTTTTGCCTTAAAAGATGTTGCTGAAAGATAGATATAGGACTTGGCTGCTAATTTTGTTTTTTTCTTAGAATGACTTTGTTAAGTTGTTCTTAAGAAATTATTATCCCAATACAATTACTGTAAAGCTGAGGAAAGAAATCAATCAATTTGTTTAATTAGAAAGGTAATCATTTGGAAATACTTATCCAAGTTTAAGAATTTGTTGGCCCAGTATTCTCATCATGGTTTGGAACAATCATGGCTTTGCCAAACATGTTGAATGGGTTATCTGTTCGGCAATCCCAAACTTCTCAAACTTCTATGGTATCATGTTCTCACTGTCAAGCCTTAGATCATATGCTAAGTACATGTTCTTATTTTGCTCACCAGTTATTGTTGAGCAGGTGCAGGTGAATATGGCCTACCAAAGACCCAAGAAGTACCTGTTGTCTTCTTATTACAATCTAGAGTGGAAAAATCATGGTAACTTTTCTTGAAGTAATGGACTAAATGATGTGGCCCCTATCTCTCAATCTGGAATGTTTCTTAGAAATAACTCCCATCCATCTCTCATCCTTCGAATTCTTTCTAGATATCAGTCTTTCAGGTTAGGCCTAGCGCACCTGGACCACCACCTCCTGTTGCTCAAATTTAGTACCCCTCCTAATTACATTGATATTAATAAGATTGAGAGGAGAATTAATGGTAATGTGGAGAGGATGATTAATATTAATATGGAAAAGATGATGAGAATAATGACTGAATAATTTTCTTAGTGATCATCATCTACTAGGGAGTCAGGTACTTTTCTTCAACTAGAGGTGAACCCTAAGGGCCATGCCTCATATGCGTCTTTAAGAGTCAACCCTAGTGAGACTGTGAGGAAAGTGAATGCAATTATATCTCTTAGATTAGTTGAGAGATTGATAATCAAGTGGAAAATTCTAAAGAAACTTCCCAATATCTCACACTTTTTTTCCAGAATTCATCTTCTTCCCCTTCGACTTCTCCATGGACTAGTTCGTCTAGTAATCCAAGGGATAGTACTAATGGTATCCCTAGTGATTCTCCTAACCATCCTCCTTTTCACCTATCTTGTGATCAAGAGAAGCCTAAAGAGAAGGACTCTACTGATTTAGTGGATCCATCACACAAATTCTTCTTCTCCTTCTTCCATTGAGCGAGCTTATAAGCCTCTACCTCCTTTCTCCTATAGGCTAAAAAAGAAATACCATGCCCATGTTGATAAGACAAGAAAGACCTTTTCTCAAGTTAAAATCAGCATTTCATTGCTTGATGCTATTTAGCAGATGCCTTTTTATCCTAGGTTTTTGAAGAATTTGTGTAATACCAAGGGAGATACTAGTGTTTCTAAGCAGGTTTTCTTGCCCTTTGGTGCTAGATCTATCATTTTCCATTAGATCTGGTTGCCCTACTATTTTCATAGTTATAGGTGACCAACTGATTCATAGAGCATTGGTCGACTTAGGGCCCGATGTCAATTTATTACCCTTCATTGAGTATGAGAAGCTAGGGTTAGGTGAGCTAAAATCTATCAAGATAGTCATCCAGCTAGCTAATACATCGACCAAATTACCAGGCTATACTAGAGGACGTACTGATTAAGGTGGATGAATTCATTTACTCAATAGACTTTGTTGTGCTTGAAACTGAGAAGGCAGCTAATATTGTTATTTAGGTCCTTGTCATTCTAGTGCATCCTTTCTTGGCTACTACTAATGCTTTCATTAACTGCCAATATAGCATGATGAGACTATCATTGGTAAAATGACCTTAAAGTTGAATACTTTTAGTTTGTAAAGACAACATTCAGGTTTTGATAATATAGAGACTTCTACACTTAACTAGGTAGAGGGCTCTGTTTTTAATGATGAGTTCAATGACATCTTTGCCCTTGAGTATGAGTCTTTTCTATTGATGATGAGTCCAAATATGATGTGTTTGCGTTTGATGAGCTATGCTCTGTTATTGCATGTTTGATTGCTTCTGCTTCTGAGTCTAATTCCCCTCTTGCTTCTCTTGGAATGAAACCTCTTCCTAATTCTCCTAAGTATTCATTTTTGGGATCCAATGAATCTTTTCTTGTGATTACTGCTTTGGACTTAGCTTACTTAAAGAGAACAAGGAAGCCATAGGTTTAACTTTAGGGGACATCAAGGGTATTAGTCCCTCGATTGTGCAGCATAAAATCAATATAGAGGACAACGCTAAGCCTTGTCGTGACTGTCAAAGGCGTTTAAACTCGACTTTTGAAGGAAATAGTTAGGAGGAAGTGCTTAAGAGGTTAGACAACATGATTATTTATCCCATTTTTGATGGAAAGTGGGTTAGCCCTGCTCAAGTTGTCCATAAGAAGACTGGTGTTACCGTAATTAGAAATGAGAAGAATGAGCTATTTCCTACTTGAGTCCAATCTCGGTGATGGGTTTGCATTGATTATAGGAAATTAAATGTTGCCATTTGTAAATATCATTTCCCCATTCCCTTCATTGACTAGATGTTAGGGAGGTTAGCTGGACCTTTATTCTATTACTTCTTGGATTGATATTTGGGCTATACCTAAATCTGTATTGCTCTTGAGGATCAGAAGAAGACTACTCTCGCATGTTCTTTTGGTACATATGCCTTTAGATGAATGTCTTTTGGACTCTGTAATGCCCCTACTACCATTTAGAGGTACATAATATATATTTTCTCAAATTTAGTTAAACAGTGCATTCAATTTTCATGGATGACTTCTTTGTATTTGGGTCTTCCTTTGATGATTGTTTATCTAATCTAAGTAAAGTGTTTAAAAGGTGTAGGGAGAAAAATTTAGCTTTGAATTAGGAGAAGAGTCATTTTAAGGTGAAAAAGGAGATAATCTTAGGCTATGTAATTTATAGAGATGGAAGCAAAGTTGATAAGGCTAAAATTGACTTGAATGTTAATCTTTACCCTCTCAGTTGTGTGAAAGAAGTGAGGACGTTTCTTGGACATGCTGGCTTCTATCGTTATTTTGTTAAGAACTTTCATTACATTGCAAAGCCTTTGACCAACCTTTTGGCTAAGGATATGCCATTTCACATCTCTGAGGAATGTCAATGTGGCATTTATTGAGCTGAAAGAAGCCTTGACCTCTACTTCCATTCTTCATCCTAAAATTTGGAGAGAACCCTTTGAGCGAATGTGTGATGCACCTAATTATGCTGTCGGGGTTGTTTTAGAGCAATGTATTTATAAGAAATCTCATGTCGTTTATTATTCTAGTCATACTTTTAAGGATGCCCAACTAAATTGCACTGTCACTGAGAAAGAATTGTGGCTGTGATATTTGGTTTTGAAAAGTTTAGGCGCTACCTGATTAGGTCTCATGTTATTGTCTATACTGACCACTCAGCTCCTAAGCACTTTCTTTTTAAGAATGATGCTAAACCTAGACTTATAAGGTAGATCTTGCTTTTATAAGAATTTAAATGCGCGATTAGAGATGAGAAAGGTTATGAGAACCTAGTTAATGATAACTTATCTATGATTATCTATGGTGAAGAGCCTGATTCTCATATTTCTGAATGCTTTCGTAATAATTAGTTGTTAGTCCACCCTCACCCTTCATATGTCGATATTGTGAACTACCTAGTGTCCGTAGGATTCTTGAGGGTTGGACTAAGAATGATAGAGATGGATTCTTCCACCTGGTGAAATGCTTTATTTAGGATAATCCTTGCTTGTTTAAGTATTATCCTGATCCGTCTTTAGAAGTTGGACTCTCAACCATGAGTTTAGGAGTTTCCTTTCATTCTGTCATGACCAAGCATGTGAGGCCAATTTCAATGAGAGAAAACAATAGCTAAAGTTGTTCCATGTGGTTTCTATTAGCCAACACTGTTTAGGGATGCTTTTAAATATTGTAAGAGTTGCTCTAGGTGCCAATAGTTGGGTAGCATAAGCAAAAGAGATATGATGCCCCTTAATCCCATTATTATAGTGGAAGTTTTTGATGTATAGCGCGTAGACTTCATGTGACCATTTCTATCTTCTTTTGAAAATGTGTATATTTTGATAGATGTCGGCTATGTTTCTAAGTGGGTAAGCGTCATCCCTACTGACACCAATCATCCTAAAGTGGTTGTGAAATTCCTTAAGGAGAAATGTTTTGTTAGATTTGGCATGTATGAGCTATCATTAGTGATCAGGGTACCCACTCTACTGATAGGTCTTTTTGACACATTGTTGAGAAGGTACTCTTTAGTCCATAAACTTGTTATCCCATATCAAACCCAGAGTAGTGGTTAGGTGAAAGCGACTAATAGGCAGATCAAGCAAATTCTTGAAAAGAATGTGTGTAGAAACGGAAAGAGTTGGGCCGACAAGCTCATGAACGCTTTATGGGCTCATAGGATAGCTTTTAAGACTCCTTTAGGTTTGCCACCTTATAGGGTTATCTAAAGGTTAGTGTTGTCATCTCCTTATTGAGATTGCGCATAGAGCTTAGTAAGCCATCAAAATGGTTAACTACGATTTGACTGAGGCAGTGAAGACAGCAAACTGCAATTGAGTGGACTAAAAGAGATTAGAGTTGAAGCATACGAGTGTGCTAGATCCTATAGAAGAGGACTAAGTTCTTTCATAATAGACACATTCTTAAGAAAGAGTTTGCCCTAGCAATGAGAGTGCTTTTCTATGACTCTATGCTCCACTTTTTTCCAGGAAAATTGAGGTGTCAGTGGAAGGGTCCCAATGTTGTTTCTCATGGTTTTTTGTTAGGGAAAGTTTCAATATTTATAAACCCTAAGTGTAAGGTACGTCATTGAGTACTCGAGGTATCGTCCACAACGAGTTGGGTTTTTAAGCACCAGGACTAACTAAGCATCTCAAGTTAGGTAAAACAGTAGGGATAGAAAAATAGAACTAAACTACTAAAACAAACAAAAGACTTTGATTATGATTAAACCAGAGATAAACCAATTAATCAAGTTAAACCTAAAGCTTCCCAAGTTATGCTAATATTTAGATATGATCGGTTGCATTATTTAAGACCACCCAAGCCCTTTTTCAAGGGTCATGAGCTAGTCTAATTGTTCTAACCTCCTATTTTCATGGGGTTAGCGCAATTAAACTACAAGATTGACAACCCTTGACCTAGCTAGCCACCGAGACTATTTTCATATTCGAATCCCAGCTATTCTCTCTACCCATACTAGACAATCAATCTCACCTTTCAGCACAAGTTGAATGTTCCTAAAACACAGATAAAAGCTCTTTTAAGCATTTCATCGAACACTTGGCAGGCATGAAAGAAAACTATAAATTCTAGTACAAACAAGATAGGTAAAGGCCTAACAACAATCAATTAGCCATCAAGAGACTAATCACAACCAAAGCAAAACAATCTAACTACTAACCATCACAAGACACAAAAACCCAAACTAAACCTAAACTGGCAAAGAAGAAGGCAAACGTGAACAAGAGGGGGAAGAGAATGAAAATTTAATCTAATCAAACTAATTAAACATGAATTAACAATGAAAACTAAACATTTAAGCTAAACAATTCAAATACAAGAATTAAACTAGCAAAACATAAACATGAACAACATATGAAAACGAGAGAAAAAATGGAAGAAAACTTAGTCTTGATTGATAGAAAGAACTTGAAATCCAAAGCTTGAATCCAAGATTACAATCTTCAATGCTAATCTAATCCTCCTATTGAGGTTTTTATTTGATAAACTAACCTAAAACCTAGCCTAAAAATCGCTAGAGAGTGCCCGAGGTGTCCCCGAATAAAAACACCCGAAGATGTTTAAATAGAAAATCGGGCAAGTGGGCAACGAGGGAGGCAACATGACCATGCCAGGTGGCACAGCTCCACCGTGCCACATCTTTGGCATAGTGGTGCGGCCTCCTGTCGTCACTTCTTGCCTCCTTTTGCTCTTCTTGTCCGTCTTCGCTCCTTTTCCCTAGGTTTTTGCTCAATTGAGGTTATTACCTACAAAAGTAAATAAAACAAGTGAAAATCCTAAAGATTATATTATAATACGAGCTAAAATTAAGTGAAAGGGGCATGTAAAATACGACAAATTATCGCCTAATAAATACCCCCCACCTATCTTTTGCTCGTCCTCGAGCAAAACAAAAGAAAAACTAACCTAAGAAGCTAACTCACTTTCGCAAGAATTGCGATTGCATTTAGCGCATGCAACAAGCCTTATAAACCCCTTGGTTTCCCCAAGTGGACGAGTGAGATCTCGTGAGGGTTTGTAGAAGATATACTTCTAAAATCTTGAAAAAGGAAAATAGGTGGAAAAGGAGAAAGGAAAAACAAAGAAAACAAAATATATATATAAACAAGGCATAAATATACACAAAGGGAAGAACGTATACATTCTAATCAACTAAATCACCTGTGCAACAAAGATATTAGCCTATATATGGACATAGTGTACATATCAAGACTCTCTATCCACATGCATGACATAAAAGCACCAACTTTTCACCCCACTGTACATCAAAACTTAGAATCCATCCTAGTGTTTGGTGTGTAAGTGTATCATCATCCTAGGACTTAAGCTTTCCAAAATCGAACTCATTCCCACCTGACTGATAAATGCTACATTATTGACTTGTTAACATAGGAAGCAAAATTTTCCAGTAGCAGTATTGCCTCAAAGGATAACACCCAGTAGTAGTATTGCCTCAAAGGGTAACGCCCAGTAGCGTATGCCTCAAAGGGATACTTGTCATTCCTTGTTTTATGTTTTTCTTTTTCTTCTTTTTTTTCCTTTCTTTTTTTGAAGGCAGACAAATATTAAAGTAACCGTGTCAAAAACAAGTGGGAGAGTCAATCATGGAAGACTAAGACTCTAAGATAATGATGAAGGGTACACAAGGATTGGATTGCACAGCTATAACAAACTGTTGGGGTCAGAATTGGGACCAAGAATGACACACTTAGGATAAAAATCTATCATAAACAACTTACTTATGTACAAGCTAGTAGCTAAGGTACAAGGATCAAAGTCAGTCAAAATAGTACAAGACTCCCCAAAAACAAGTCGGAAATATAAAATCTTTTTGGTTTTTTGAAAAATTTCTTTTCTTTTCCGTTTTTAAAAGATTGAAGCGTAGCATCTCCTACCCTACACCTAGATCTCACAATGTCCTCATTGGGAGCCAAGGAGTCACCATTACAATAAAAACACACAAAAACAAAGAAAACAAAATCACACAGAAAAGACACACAAAACAAAACAAAACAAAACCCACAAAAAGACTCAACGAAGAGATATGCACACAAGCTAACACACTCACCCAAAAACACAATCTCACCTAATCAATAACAAAACCACACATATATACAAAACTAACACTGCTAAAAATAAATATACACCAATCCAACAACACCACCAATCACAACGCATAAATATCCATAAAAACAAAAAAACGGTGATCATAGCCATCAATGACTCAACAACATCCAAAATTTCTCCTCAAAATGATCACCAATAAAAACACAACCTAATATCCACAACTAAACAAAAAGAAAAAGAAAGAAAATAAAAAGAAGGGAGAAGAGTTAGAATGAGTATACTAGGTCGGGCACTGATTGTACCCGAATTATGCCTTTCTAAGAAGGTGCGGTGGAGGCGCGAGGAGCATCAGCCCTCGTCTTCATCGCTCGCGACTCACGACGTCAGCTTAGATGCCGTCAAAGCGCATAAGAGCTTATCGTGTGCCTTTGCATGCATCTCAAAGTGATGTAAGTAAGAGAACACTAGTAAAGATGTAGCAAATAGAGTTAGTGCCCTCTCAAACTTATCAAATGCCATAGAATAATCGAAATAATGATCAAAGAAAGCGGTCCACTCAATTTTCGTAGGCATGTCCTTTAGGTATGCACAATAAGGGTCCAAGCAGGGATTATATCCTCGAATGTCACTTAGGGACTAATGGAATGCATGCAAGTGAGAGGGGGTGGTAGGAAGTAAGAGGGATGAAATGGGGGCCAAGTGACTCGGTGCAAATTGGGTCGATATGCTCAATGCTAGGACCAACCACCAAACTATCATCACACAACTCCTCAAAAGGAGCCTCCTCAAGATAGGGCTCAACCTATGTAAGTCCTCCTGACCAAGAAAGTAAAACATCCTCTACAGAACTAGTATCACCCCGAGAAGTCTCGCCCATCTCTAACCCCATGCACTGAGCTGAAGGAAGGGGAGAAATAAGTAAGATCGAGCCACTAACACTAGTGTCAATAGGTGTGCTAGAAAAGGATGGAGCAACAAATGTCAAGGGGGTCAAAGGAGGGTCAAACGCTTCCCCTAGGTCAGTCAAAGGTGCATCATTAACAACATTAAACTCTAGGGGAAGGGAAAACTCACAATCATCATAGATACGAGCCTTAAGTCTACGGCAAGGTAGGCTAGGGTCGGTCTCATGCAATAAATGACACTTACTCATCCTACCAACAAAATGCTCATGTTGCTCATCCATTATCCCTGTCATGGCATCAAGTCTAGCATAACATTCATCGAAAATATCATAATAAGGTAAGAATTTACATCGTGGTCAAAAGATGAATAATAAGAGCACACAAGAGGAGAATAGGCATGCAAATCATAGGAAATGGGGGAAGGGCACTCAAAAGACGTACTAGCAATCTCATGGTGCCATTGATACTAAGCCAAGGACTCAAATAAGTCCCATATATCATCAATGCCTAAAAAGCACATACCACCATAATACATGGAGTCAAAGATGGCTCGGGTCTCATTTATTATCTCCTCAAGTACAACATCACATATTTCCCCCTTTTTCATACTAAAAAAGCACATATTGAGCACGAGAATCATTCAATCGAGACAAATATTGCCAAAAAGTTCATCCTCAAATTGCGATAAATGAAAAATAGCCATTTCAAATTTTTTTGAATTTTTGAATTTTAAATTTTTTTTTGAATTTTTTTTAAAAGGCCTAGCCTCGAATGCTCAAATAAACCCCGATATTGAAAAATGCCAATGCCCTGGCAACGGCACCAAAAATTTATTAGGGAAAGTTTTAATATTTATAAACCCCAAGTACAAGGTGCATCGTTAAGTACTCAGGGTGTCGTCTACAGGGAGCTGGGTTTTCAAGTACCAGAACTAACTAAGCACCTCAAGCTAGGCAAAACAGCAGGTATAGAAAAATAGAACTAAACTACTAAAACAAGTAAAAGACTTCGATTATGATTAAACCTAAGATAAACCAACTAATCAAGTTAAACCCTAAACTTCCCAAGTTATGCTAATATTTAGAGATGATTGGTTGCATCATTAAAGACCACGCAAGCCCTCTCTAAAGGGTCATGAGCTAGTCTAATTGTTCTAACCTTCTATTTTCATGGGATTAGCGCAATTATACTACAAGATTGACAACCGTTGACTTAGCTTACGACTGAGAGTATTTTCATGTTTGAATCCTAGCTATTCTCTCTGCCCACACTAGATAATCAACCTCACCTCTCAGCGCTAGTTGAATGTCCCTAAAACACAAACGAAAGCTCTTTTAAGCATTTCATCGAACACTTGGCGGGCATGAAATAAAACTCTAAATTTGGTACAAAGAAGATAGGCAAAGGCCTAAAAACAATCAATTAGCCATCAAGAGGCTAATAACAACCAAAGCAACACAATCTAACTTCTAAATATCACAAGACACAAAAACCTAAACTAAACCTAAACTAGCAAAGAAGAAGGCAAACATGAACCAGAGGGGGAAGAGAATGAAAATGTAATCTAATCAAACTAACTAAACATGAATTAACAATGAAAACTGAACATTTAAACTGAACAATTCAAATTCAAGAATTAAACTAGCAAAACATAAACATAAACAACATATGAAAAAGAGAGAGAAAAGGGAAGAAAACTTAGTCTTGATTGATAGAAGGAACTTGAAATCCAAAACTTGAATCCAAGATTACAATTCTTCAATCCTAATCTAATCCTCCTATTAAGGTTTTTATTTGATAAACTAACCTAAAACTTAGCCTAAAATCGCCAGAGAGAACCGGGGTGTCCCCGAACATAAACGTCCGAAGGGGTTTAAATAGCAAATCAGGCGAGCGGGCGACGGGGGAGGCAGCACGACCGCGCCAAGTGGCGCGGCCCCACCGTGCCACATCTCTGGCACGGTGGCACGGCCTTCTATCGTCACTTCTTGCCTTCTTTCGCTCTTCTTATCCGTCTTCGCTCCTTTTTCCTGGATTTTTTTCGATTGGTGTTATTACCTATAAAAGTAAATAAAACAAGTGAAAATTCTAAATATTATATTATAATACGAGCTAAAATTAGGTAAGAAGGGCATGTAAAATATAACAAATTATCGCCTAACATTTTCACTATGGTGCAATCAAGATATAAGATCCTAAGAGTGGTGCCAAGTTTAAGGTGAATAGCCAGAGATTGATCGAAGTAGTTTTAAGAGTTATTAAGCATAGAAGATGTGGAGTGTATAACACTAAGCGAGCCGATTTCTGATGACTGATATGTTGGTAAGTTAGTTTGGGTGTATCTAACACCCAATCTTGTTTGATTGAGCTTTCTTTCCCTTCCTTTCTCTTATTCTGAGTTTATCTTTCTTTTTGTATATTTGGTCCTTTTTATTTTGCTTCTCTTTTGTACATATGCTTTTCTTTTTGCATTTTTGAGTCCTGTTATTTTTCATTTCAAGTCTTAGTTTGCTTTTTGTAAATTTGTTCTTCTCAGTAGTCGTTTTCATGTTTTTTTACTCCGAATGACGATATTGTGTGATTTGGATGTGGGGGTGGGGAATCTATGTTTCAAAAAGATTTTTGTTTTCTTTTAGGGAATATATGTACTATTTTCATTGACTATGTTCCTATTGTACCTTAGTGTTAGATTATATATATATATATATATATATATATATATATATATATATATATATATATATATATATATATATATATATATATATATATATATATATATATAGGCATGCATTGATGGAACTTAGTCCAAAGTTTGATATTTATGACACAGCCCCAACCCCCAATGTTTTTGAAACAAGATGTCTTAACTTTGGTAGATAACTTATGAGACTTTGAGCCTTGGAGACCAATTCACAATTTTAGTCTCATTTTTTCTTCCATATGTGTCTCTTCATGATTAGACATTTAGAAGTTGCTTTGATTCTCTTCGAAATCACATTTAGCATGTGGATTAACCTAATATGATGGAGGCATTCATTTGTTTTGTGAGCCAGATAAGCAAAATTGTTACCACGATTTAAATGTTTTACCCTTTGCTAGCCCACTAAGCCTTTGATCATTGTATTTTGTTGTGAACCTTCATTCTAACCTTGGCCTAAACTTACATCTATTACCTACGCCAATTCTAGTGGATCAGCACTTCAATGGTTGATGTTGGGTAGTTCATGGGTGCTTAATGATTATGTATTTGATGGTTGATGTTGGATCTTTTGGGGTGGCGAGGTGATGCATTGTTGTGACCATTTGGAAAGTGAGTAGTGTTTTTACATGCCATTAAATCATTCTTGTTTCAAAGAAAAAAAAAGATAAAAAGAGGCAAGCAAAGAAAACAAGTGGAAAAAAAGTTCCCAAGGAAAAAATTGTAAAACAAATTGAAAAATCTTAGGAAAAAAAGAGGAAAGGGGTTTGTGAATTAGAGTGTTTGACATGTCGTTGTATATAATTGATTTTCTCGATGTTGTATATACAAGTTTTTTCAAAAAAAAAAACAAAATGATTTTTGATTTTTTGGTTTTCTTTTTCTTTTAGGATTTTTGTGGTTATATCTTCTGAAAACTCTCACAAGACTTTACTTGTCCACTGGGGTTAACTTAGGGGTTTAAATGGCTTGTCGAGCACGTTAAGTGTAGCCGTGATTCATACAAAAGTGAGTTACGATTTTATTTTCTTTCTAGGACTTTTAGTTTTATTTTTCTCAAGGATAAGCAAAATTTAGATGTGGGGGTATTGTTCAACCTAAAACTGTTACATTTTGATACTTTTTTTATATCTTATTTTGTTCGTAAGCAATTGTTAAATTAGTAATTTAATTGTATGTATTTTATTTTGTAGAAATTTGAGAAATAAATAAATTTCTTAGGGGAGAAAAGGGTTGAATCAAAAGATGTTGTGTCAAGTAGAAGAAAAGAGAAACAAAAGAGAAGAAAAGCAGGTTCGATGACCCAAACATTTAGTCACCTTCCCCTTATTCTTTTCTCCTTCTCATTGTAATGGGCCCGATCTTTTTCCTTGGAACATTCACTACTGCCCACCCAATCTCAGCGTTTAGACCTTTCCCTCACATGTGCAACACGTGATCTCTAGTTTCCCTCGCATTTCCCTCATGTATGGGTTTGCTCTTACCATCTCCGTGCGGCCCAAAGGCCCAGTTGTGCACTATAGCCTCTCATCTCTTTCTTTTCTCTACCTCACTTTGGGTCTGTTCTTTCTTTTTTCTTCGGCCTAAGAGCTTCCAAGCTTCTTTGCTTCCTCTCCTACACTTACTCGCCACATGCTAGGCACGTGAGCTAGGTTCCCCCTCTTTCCTTTCGGTTTTCTTTATCCTTCCTCAACCCAGTAAAGTCGAGACCTTTTCCCCCTGCACTTCATATTCTTCCTCCAGCCAAGCCTTGACCTAATGCCTCCCACCTGCACTTAATTACTCTTTTCTCTCTCCCCCTTCATTCATAATCACATTCATTAATCCCAACCATTATCTTCATGATCATCGCCATCATCGATTTGTCATTTACAAACTATAAATAGGAATCCCAACTCAAGTTTGATGGAGCTTGAAGAAGCGGCCATAGGAGCAGTAGTAAGGTCAAAGGAAAGGTGGCAACCAGTAGCATAGAATAGAGTTTATTTCCAGTCTGTATTTTCATTTTTCATCCTCAATTTGTCAATTTCAAATTTAGGTTTATTTGTTAGATTTGGTGTGTAATTTTAATTTTAATTTTGTCAAGTTGATATAAAAATCACAATTTAGCTCACCAGTTGGGTGCCTTTGTGTTCATGCTAAAAATATGCTATTTTCACGATGTCTTTACACCTCATCCATACTCAAAATAACTGTTATATTTTGGTTTTTATTTGAGTTTATTTTGTTCTGTAGGCATTTAATAATTTGGAAAAAATGTGACAAAATGATGAAAAATGAAGCATTGGGCCATATTGATTCGAACCCGACCTAAAATCCTTAGCCCGTTTCCTTTTATAATCCCAAAAAAAGGAAAAAAACCTAAATAAATCTACCCAAACTCCACCATGTGAGCTGCATGTGCTTCCCTTCCCCTCTTAATACTCTCATTTTCTCTCTCCTCTCTCAGCCTTCAGTAACTTAGAAGCCCCAATCTCTTATTCTCTCTTCAAACTCATCTCTCTCTTCAAACTCCACCAGCACCACAGCACACCATATTCATCCTCATCCACCAGCGGTTCAAGCAGCACCAGCATAGCATGCCAGATGCTAGCATTTTCACCGTCCACGATGGCTCTGATCAATGACCGAGAATGATTGGGTTCGGCTATAAATTGAAGGATGCGGCTCCAGAGTTAGGTAATCTAGGTTTTAATTAGGGTTAGTCTAAGTTTGTTGGGTTTAATTTTGAGGATATTTTGATTTTAAGATTCGTTTTTTGTATCTTGCAATTTCAGGTTTTGTGTTAGGGTTCTAGGTTCGATTTCTCTGTTTCGATTTAGATTTTGTTTCTAGCTTGCAATTTTTATGTATTTGGAGCATAATTTGAGCTTGTAATGGAATTTTTTTGGGACGTTTGAATTCCCCCTGCTTCTATTTCGGTACTACTAAAGCAAAGATAAATGTGAATCCGCCATTGTCAACGAATTTTGAAGCTCATTCATCATGGTTCTTGTGCTAGTGATGAAGATTGCTTGATGGAGTTGACTGGTCTCACGAGCAATGAGCCTCTAATTCCTCCTATTCTCCTATTTTCTACTTTGCTTATTCTGTTCTCCATGTTATATTATGTTACTTCCACCTTTAAAGGAATGCTTTAGATCTTGGTTGGCTTTCTGTTTCGATTTATCTTGGCTTTCAGTTTTGGGTTCTTATTTTTGATTTGATTTGGTTCTGCAATTGCTCATCCTCCCCTGGTTGCTCTGTTTTGGAATGCCTAATTTTTCCCCTCCCATGTTGCTTCGTTCTAATTTGAGCTGATTTGGGTTTTTGATTGCTCGGTTACTCTAATGCTGTGCGTTCAGATTTGGAACTTTATTGCAAATTTTCCCTTCCCTATTTATATAGTTATTCTATTCTATTCTAATTCGTTTGGGCTATAACCTAGGACGCTTGGTTCAATTGTTCTTTACTTATCTCTAGTATGAATTCTAGTGTTATGTCCCTCCCCTGTTTCCATAACTCTTTCTATTTTGGGGTTGATTTAGGTTAGTTTATTTACTAACACATTATGGTGGTTTTGGTTGATTATGGTTTCATTTACATTAAGCAAGTTCAATGGATTTATATGCATTAGTTGATTCCAGTGAGTTTTGTTTGGTTGATAATCTTAGGCATCATGGACATGAGATAAAATTGCTTTAGCTTATCTTGATTATTTTAGCTCTTATATGTTTGATTCTCGATTAGTTTAGGCTATTATAATCTGACCTTATTTAATGACCTTAATCTCGTTCTCGTCCTTGAGGAGACGATCCTCAAGTACTATGACGATAGTCGTATATTTGCGGCATTCATTATACACTCAAATTCATAGTACAAGTTTTTGGTGCCGTTGCCGAGGATGACGGCATAAGATTAGGTCGCATTATCTTTTTCGTAGCTCCTTTATTATTAGGTTGCATGGATCTTGCTTTATTTTGTTAGTTGTGACTTGATTGAGTGCATTTCTTAAAATATCTAGAAATACAAAAAAAATTGAAAAACTCTAAAAACTCGAAAAACGAATGACTTTATTTCGAGTTGTTTTCCTTTCATAGTGTGATTTATAGTTTTAGTTACACCGTTGTTTTATAGTGTTAGCTTATTTCAGATTTAGAATTGAGTTAGTAATTTGAATTTGGTTTTTGATGAGATTTGTCTTATCTTAATTTTAGAGGTTGATTAACTTTTTGATTTGGCTACCCTCTGTTTGTAAATTGTCTTTAGGGTTGAGTAACATTTTGATTTGGTTTCGTGCTTAAGAAGAAGAAAAAAAATAGAAAATTCAAAAATTCAAAAAAAAAATGATAGAAAGAGAAAAAAAAAGGGCCTTTTGTGAGGGTGTGGGATAAGAGACCCTGAAAATTAAAGACTCGTTAGGAGTGAGCCCAACCCTGACTTAGAACCCGAAAATCTAAGCCTAAGTTAGAAAATGTGGCACAATAAAGGACTTTGAGTGATATTTTCTACTCTCCTAGGACTGCTTTACCATCATGCTTTGTTATGCCTAACCTTGCACCAAATGTAACCTTCAAATTAAAACCCCATTATACTCAGATGCTCCCTAAATTTATAGGCTTAGAGGATGCTTATTTATTTTTGAGGGAATTCGATGAAGTTTGTTCTATGATTTTGTAAATATTGGATGTATGGCTCGGTTGCTAATTCTATTACTTCTTGGAATGATTTTGTAAGATTGTTCTTAAGAAAATATTTCCCAAATCCCAAGAATGTTAAGCTGAAAAATGAAATCAATTAGTTTGTGTAACTAGATGGGGAATCATTTTGGAAATATTTTGATAGGTTCAAAAACTTGTTGGCCCAATGTCCCCATCATGGTTTAGACTAAGCACGCTTGTGCCAGATTGTATATGAAGGACTTGACCAATAGACTAGAACCATGGTAGAGTCCATGTGTCAGGGTGGCTTTCTTTCTAAGAGCGTCACAGTTGCTTGGGAGTTTTTAGAGTCCTTGGCTGAGAAAACCATGTAATGGAAAACCGCTTATTATGACAGCCTGAGTTCTAGGATTGCAAGGGGTGTGTTGCATTCTGTCTCTGATGCAAGTAACTTAGAGTTTAGAATTGCCATTTTAGAAAACATGTTGAAGGGATTATCTCCCCAGATGTCCCAATTATCTTAGACTTCTACAGTATCTTGTTCTCATTGCCAGACCCTAGATCATTCTTTGAGTGCTTGTCCTTATTTTGTTTATCAGTTAGCAACTGAACAAGAGTGAGCGAATATGGCCTTCCAAAGACCTAAGAATGACCCCTTCTTCCATTATTACAACCTAGGGTGCAGAAATCACCCTAGCTTGTCTTGGAGTACTGGACCAAGTGCTACGGTTCCTAACTTTCAACCTGGAGTGTTTCCTAAAAACAACTCCCAACCCATCTCTTATCCTTCAAATTCCTTTCAGAGACTGGTTTTTTCAGGTATACCTAATGCACCTAGACCTCCACCTCCTATAGCTTAAGTTCAACCTCCTCCTGGTTACACTGATATTGATAAATTGGAAAGGAGAGTCAATAACAATGTGGAGAGAGTGATTAATGCTAACATAGAAAGAATACTGAGAATGATGACCGAATAGTTTTTTCAATTAGCATCATCTTCTAAGGAACCAGGTACTTTTCTGAGTCAACCTGAAGTGAACCCTAAGGGTCACGCCTCCTCTTCTTCTGGCAACCCTAGTGAGCCTGTGAGGAAAGTGAATGTAATTATATCTCTCCGTTCTGGTGAAGAGATTGATAACCAAGTGCCAAATTCTAATAAACCTTGCGGGTGTCCTCACCAATTCTTTCAAAATTCTTCTTCTTCTCCCTCGAAGACTGGTTCATCCAGTCAGTCAGGGGGTACTGCTAATGATGTCCCTAATGATTCAGATAGTCCTTTCCCTCCTGAGTCATCTTCTAAGAAAGAGGAGCTTAAAGAGAAAGACTCCTCTGACTAGGTAAATTTTTCACCTTCTAAGGATTCTTCCTCACCTTCTTCTTATGAGAAAATCTATGTGCCTTTATCTCCTTTTCCCCATAGACTAAAGAAGAAAGATCAAAATTATAGAGAAGATAAGAGAGACCTTCTCTCAAGTAAAGATCAACATTCCTTTGCTTGATGCTATTCAGCAGATGCCTTCATATACTTGATTCTTAAATGATCTATGTACGATTAAGAGAGCAATTGGTGCCCCTAAGAAGGCTTTCTTAGCCTCTAGTGCTAACTCTATCCTTTCTTATCAGATCTCAGTGAAGTATAAGGACCCCGATTGCTCTACTGTTTCTATAGTAATAGGAGACCAGCTTGTTCACAGAGCATTGCTTGACCTAGGGGCTAGTGTTAACTTGATACCCTTTACTGAGGATGAGAGGCTAGAGTTAGTGAGGTGAAACCTACCAAGATGGTCATTCAACTGACTGATAGATCGACTAGGGTACCTAGGGGAATAGTCGAGGATATGCTAACTAGAGTAGATGAATTCATTTACCCAGTGGACTTCGTTATGATTGAAATTGAGAAGGTGTTCAACTTAGCTAGTCAAGTCCCTGTGATTATAGGGCGTCCTTTCTTAGCCACTGCCAATGCCCTCAGTAATTGAAGGAATGATATGATGAGACTGTATTTTAGCAACATGCCTTTAGAATTGAACATCTTTAACATGCAAATACAGCCTTCTGGATTTGATAATATGGAATTTTTTACTCTTAATTGGGTTAGGGATTTTGTATTCGAAGATGCCTTTGATGATGTATTTGCTACTGAGCATGAGTTATTTCTTATAAATGATGAGCCTGAATATGATGTGTCTCAATTTGATGATTTGTGCTCTACTGCTAATTGTTTGCTAGCTGCTGTTTTTGAATGTGCTACTAAATCTGTTTCCCCTATTGCTCTTGAATTGAAATCTCTTCCTGACTCTCTTACGTATGCATTCCTAGGACCCGATGAATCCTTACCTATCATAATTGCATCTGATCTAGACCGAAACCAAGAGGACAAACTGATTACTTTACTTAGGGAGGACAAGGAGGCTTTAGGTTGGATTTTAGGGGACATCAAGGGTATTAGTCCCTCTATTATGCAACATAGAATTCATTTAGAGGATAATGCTAAGCCTTATCGTGACCGCTAAAGGCATTTGAACCCTACTTTACTGGAAGTACCTAAGAAGGAAGTGTTAAAATAGTTAGACCATGGGATTATCTATCCCATTTCTGATAGTGAGTGGGTTATCCCTATTCAAGTTGTTCCTAAGAAGACCGGTATTACTGTGATTAGGGATGATAAAATGAGTTGGTCCCTACTCGAGTTCAATCTGGGTGGCATGTGTGTATAGACTATAGAAAATTGAATGCTGCTACTAGGAAAGACCATTTTCCCCTCCCCTTTTTGGATCAAATGCTAGAGAGGTCGGCCGGACATTCCTTCTATTGCTTTTTAGATGAATATTCCAATTATACCCATATCTTCCTTGCTCCTAAGGAACGAAAGAAGACTATTTTAACCTATCCATTTGGGACATATGCTTTTAAGAGAATGCTGTTTGGACTGTGCAATGCCCCTACTACCTTTCAAAATGTATGATTTCTATTTTCTCAGATCTAGTTGAGCAATACATGAAAATTTTCATGGATGACTTTTCTGGGCTCGAATCCTCTTTTGATGATTGCTTGTCTAATCTGAGAAAAGTATTGAAAAGGTGTAGGGAGAAAAACTGGACTTTGAATTGGGAGAAATGTGACTTTATGGTTAAAAACGGTATAGTCTTAGGACACATTATTTCTTGAGATGGAATTGAGATAGACAAAGCTAACACTAACCTAATTGTTAATCTTTTCCCTCCCACTTGTGTGAAAGAGGTGTGGTCTTTCCTTAGACATGCTGGCTTTTATCATCGTTTCATTAAGAACTTTAGTAAGATTACAAAGCTTTTATCCAATTTGCTAACTAAGGATGTACCATTTCATTTCTTTGAGGAGTGCTTTGAGGCATTTTCTAAGTTTAAGGAAGCCTTAACCTCTGCTCTTATTCTTCATCCTCCCATCTAGAGAGAACCATTTGAGTTGATGTGTGATGCATCTGATTATGCTATTAGGGTTGTTCGAGGACAGCATATTGATGAGAAATCCCATATTATTTGCTATGCTAGTCATACTCTGAATGATGCCCAGCTAAATTACACTGTTACTGAAAAAGAATTCTTGGCTGTGATCTTTGGTTTTGAAAAGTTTAGACCATAGTTGATTAGGTCTTATGTGATTGTTTATACTGACCATTCTGCTCTTAAGCACCTTCTTTTTAAGAAGGATGCTAAACCTAGACTTGTGAGATGGATTTTGCTTTCGCAAGAATTTGACTGTGAAATCAAGGATAAGAAAGGGTCTGAGAACCTTATAGCTGACCATTTGTCTAGGATACTGTATATAGAGAGCGTGAGTCCAGTATTTCTGAGTGCTTTGCCGATGAACAATTGTATGTCGTTCACCCTGATCCTTGGTATGCTGGTATTGTGAACTACTTAATTGCTGGTAGGATCCCTGAGGGTTGCACTAAGAATGATAGGGATAGATTCTTCCACCTTGTGAAGTTCTTATTTAGGATGATCCTTATTTGTTTAAGTATTACTCTGACCAAGTCTTTAGGAGGCGTATTCCCGACCACGAGGTGAGGGGTGTCCTTTTTTTTTTTTTTTTGTCATGACCAGGCATGTGGGGGGCATTTTAGTGGTAGGAAGAGTGTGGCCACGATTTTTCAATGTGATTTTTACTGGCCTAATCTATTTAAGAATGCATTTGAGTACTGCTAGAGTTGCCCTAAGTGCCATCAGTTGGGTAGAATAAGCAGGAGAGATATGATGCCACTGAACCCCATCATTATAGTAGACATTTTTGATGTATGGGGTATTGATTTTATGGGACCATTTCCATCTTCCTTTGGAAATGAGTACATTTTGTTAGCAATGGACTATTTTTCTAAATAGGTTGAGGCTATCCCTTTTAGGACCAATGAAGTTAAGATCGTTGTGAAGTTCCATAGGGAGAACATTTTTGCTCGATTTGGTATACCTTGTGCTATCATTAATGATCAAGGCACCCATTTTAATAATAGATATTTTGATGCCTTACTGAAGAGGTATTCCATAGTCTATAGGCTTGCTACTCCCTATCATCCCCAAATCAATGGCCAAGTTGAAGTGTTCAATTGACAGATCAAACTAATTCTAGAGAAGATAGTGAGTAGGAATAGGAAAGATTGGGTTAACAAACTAATAGATGCTCTTTGGGCGTATAGGACGGCTTTCAAAACTCCCTTAGGTATGTCACCTTATAAGGTAGTTTATGGCAAGCCTTGTCATCTACTTGGGGAGAAAGAGCATAAAGCATGGTGGGCCATTAAGAAGCTTAATTATGACTTGACTGAGGCAGGTGAGGAGAGAGGACTGCAACTGAGTGAGCTTGATAAGATCAGAGTTGAGGCTTGTGAGAGTGAGTGATCTTACAAAGAGAGGGCTAAGTTGTTTCATGACAAACATATTTTTAGAAAAGAGTTTACCCCGGGAATGAAAGTACTCTTATATGACTCTAAGCTTCATCTATTTCCAGGGAAATTGAGGTCTTGATGGACGGATCCTTATGTTATCTCACATGTTTTTCCCTATGGTGCAGTTGAAGTTCAGGACCCTAGAGTGGTGCCACCTTCAAAGTGAATGGCCAGCATTTGAAATGATTTATGGAGTTGCCGGGCTAAAAAGATGTGGAGTGTCTGATACTCCACGAGCTGAGCCCTGATCGGTGATTGTGATGTGAGATAGCGTGGGTGTACTTAGCACCGGATCTGGTTTGCTAGAAATTTCTTCTCTTCTTCTCTCTTCTTCTCTCTCTTTTCTTCTCCCTTTGTCTTCTTTATCTTATTCTAGTTTTTTTTTTTGTATAGTTGATTGCTTTTCTTTTTATATGTTGGTTGCTTTATTTGAAGACACGTCCCTTTTGTTTTGAGTCTTGTTTTTATTTTTGAACATGTGTTTTCTTTTTAGATTTTTTTCTTTTCGATCTTCAAGTTTCTTTCCCACTCCCAATAAAGACATTGTGAGATTTTGGTGTGGGGGTGAAATGCCCATTTGTACATACTTTTTTTTTGAAAAATTTTGAAGAATCCAAAAAAAAAAAGATTTTCGTTTTGTTTTTGGGGAACGTTTCGTACTTTTTCTGATTAGCTTGAATCCCCTGTGCTTTGATTATTAGCTTGTATGTAAGCAGGATGTGCATGATAGGTCTACGGCCTCAGTGTGTCATTCTAAGCCCCAATTCTAACCCCAATTGTTCATTATAGACGTGTAATCTAATCCTTATTTATCCCTTCATTATTATCTTTAGGCTTTAGACTTCTATGAATGATTCTTTCACTTACTTGTGACACGATTACTCTGTAAAAGAAAAAATAATAATGAATGAAAATAATAAATAAAGAAGAGGAAAAAAATGAAATAAATTTGGAATGCAAGTATATCTTGAGGCATGTGCTACTGGGCGTTACCCTTTGAGGCATGTGCTATTGGATGTTATCCTTTGAGGCAATACTGCTACTCGAAAAGCTTGCTTCCATTGTTAATATATCAATAATGTAGTTGTATCAGTCAAGTGGGATTGAGTCTGATTCTAATAGATCTAAGCCTTGGGATGATGATACATTTGCACACGAGTACTAGGATGGATTCAAAATCTTGATATACAGTGGAGTTAAAAATTAGTGCTTTGATGTCATTTATGGGGTAGAGAGCTTTGAGTACATTATGTTTATATGCAGGTCGATATCTTGACCACAGGTGATTTAGTTGATTAGAACGTGTATATACGTTTCTCCAATTTTGTACAAATTAGATTTGAGAAAAAACCAAAGAGACTTTCGATTTTCTGTTTTTATTTTCTTTTTGAATTTTGTGGATATTTCACTTGAAAACCCTCACAAGAGCTCACTCGTTTACGTGGGAGACTGAAGGTTTAAAGGGCTTGTTATTTACGCTAAATACAATCGCGATTCCTACGATAGTGAGTTAGAATTTCCTTATTTTCTATTTCTTTTTAGTTAGTTTAATTGTTTTACTTGAGGATGTGCAAAATCTTAGTGTGGGAGTATTTGTTCATGCTAAAAATATGCTATTTTCACGATATATTTATACTTGATTTATCCTCAAAATAATTATTATATTTTGATTTTAATTTGATTTGATCTTATTTTGCAGGTATTTAATAATTTGAAAAAAATATGAAACAATGATAAAAAACTGAAGCATTGGGTCAGATTGATTCGAACCAGATCCAAAATCCTTAGCTCGTTTCCTTTGTAATCCAAAAAATAGGGAAAATATCTAAATAAATCTACCCAAACTCCACCATGTGAGTTGCACGTGCTTTCATTCCCCCCTTAATACCCTCATTTTCTCTCTCCTCTCTCAACCTTCACTTCAGTAACTCAAAAGCCTCGATCTCCTCTTCTCTCTTCAAATTCATCTCTCTCTTCAAACTCCACCAGCGACTGCGAACCACCAGCACCACACCACACCATATTCATCCTCATCCACCAACGGCTCATACGGCGCCAGCACAGCATGTAAGATGTCAGCATCTTCACCGTCCACGATGGCTCAGATTGACGACCGAGAATGGGGTTGGGTTCGGCTGTAAATTGAAGGATGCGGCTCCAGAGTTAGGTAATCTAGGTTTTACTTAGGGTTAGTCTAAGTTTCTTGGGTTTAATTTTGGGGATATTTCGATTTTCAGATTCGTTTTTTGTATCTTGCAATGTCAGGCTTTGTTTTAAGGTTCTATGTTCGATATCTCTATTTCGATTTAGATTTTGTTTCTAGCTTGCAATTTTCATGTATTTGGAGTGTAATTTGAGCGTAATGGACTTTCATTGGGACATTTGAATTCCCCCTGCTTCTATTTCGGTACTGCTGAAGCACGGATGAAAGTGAATCCGCCATTGTTAATGAATTTTGAAGCTCATTCATCATGGTTCTTGTGCTAGTGATGAAGATTGCTTGATGGATTTGACTGGTCTCACGGGCAGTGAGCCTCTGATTCTTCCTCTTCTCTTGTTTTCTGCTCTGCTTATTCTGTTTTCTATGTTATGTTATGTTACTTCCACCATTAAAGGAATACTTTTGGTCATGGTTGGTTTCCTGTTTCGATTTATCTTGGTTTTCAGTTTTGGGTTCCTATTTTTGATCTGATTCAGTTCTGCAATTGCTCAGTCTCCCTTGCTTACTCTGTTTTGGAACGCCTAATTTTTTCCCTCCCCTATTGCTTCATTCTAATTTGAGCTGGGTTGGGTTTTTTAGTGCTCGGTTACTCTAATGCTTTGCGTTCAGATTGGGGACTTTATTGCAAATTTTCCCTTCCCTGTTTACGTGGTTATTCTATTCTATTCTGATTCGTTTGGGCTACAAGCTAGGACGCTTGATTCAATTGTCCTTTACTTATCTCTAGTATGAATTCTAGTGTTATATCCATCCCTTGTTTCCATAGCTCTTTCTATTTTGGGGTTGATTTAGGTTAGTTTATTTACTAACACATTATCATGGTTTCATTTTGGTTGATTATGGTTCCATTTAGGTTAAGCAAGCTCAATGGATTTATATACATTAGTTGATTTTAGTAAGTTTTTTTGGTTGATAATCATAGACATCATGGACATGAGATAAAATTACTTTAACTTATCTTCATTACTTTAGCCTTATATGTTCGATTCTCGATAGTTTAGGCTATTATAGTCTGACCTTATTTAATGACCTTAATCTCATCTTCGTCCTTGTGGAGACGATCTTCAAGTACTGCAACAATAGTCGTATACTTGCGGCATTTATTTTACACTCAAATTGATCGTACACTTAAGGAATCAACCTCTCTATGGGTAGGAATACCGGTAAGGGTAAGGTTGCCTACAGCTGGATCTCCCCAAACCCCGCGAAAGCGGGACCCACACTGGGAGTGTTGTTGTTGTTGTTGTCAAATTGATCGTACAATTTGGAGTTTAAACTTCTAGTTAAAATTCCAAATTTTTCCTCCTGTGTTAGTTTAAATGTCAAATCTCCTTGCCTTTCCCTGTTTCCCTTATTTCAATTTGTTGTGAAGCTCCCTAGTTTAATCCCACATCCATATTTTGGGTCATGTTGCTTTTCAATATTCAACATTAACAAAGCTTGATTTTGGGTCGTGAAATTGTTTTGGCTTCCTTCGGTCCTCTATTTTGAGACGCTGGAAGTTTGGGTACAACCCCCACTTAACCATTTATAAAGTGAAGTGTTTTGTTTCCTTTGTTTTGTTTAGTTTTGTGTGTTAAACCTTGGATTTGTTTGAATTTGCTGAAGTTTGGCCCCCTACTTGACTAGGTTTTACATTTTTTTATTGTCATTTTCATACAAGCCTCAAGAGGTTCATTTGTATATTTTTTTTAATTTTTATACATATCCAAGATACATAAATGAATAATAGACACTTCTTATCCTAAGACTACATTCTCATTTGAGGAATGTAATCCTCATTTTCTTATATTTTTGTTGTATATGTATGTACGATAAGTAGATGACAATTAGTTGATCGACAATAAAAAGGATTGATGATTGGACATCTCCCTCTCCATTATATGTGCTAATTTATCAAAGATGAAATAGACGGGAAACCCCCAACAAAATGCAATCATGCTATCTTGATGTAATATGTCCTTATTGAGAAGGCAATTTATCACTATATTTTCCTTGTGAAGATCTGTGTAATGGTGACCTATTGATAATCACATATAAGTATGCTATAATGTCCAAGTTGATGATTTTATTTGCTAGGTGTCTGTGTTAGATATGTGGGTCCTGTGGCTCAATTGGTATCTGTGGGGATTTGTTTATTATAATTATTATACAAGCCTCGCTGAGATTAATTTCCATGCTTTTTTCATGATTTTTATACATATCCGAGGTATGTAAATGTACAATAGCCACTTCATACCATAAGAGTGCATTCTCATTTAAGGAAAATAATCAACATTTTCTTATATTTGTTGTATATATGTACGGTAAGTAGATGACAATTAGTTGATCAACAACAAAAAGGATGATGATTAGACATTTATTTTCGTCATCGTGTGCACTAATTCGTCGAAGATAAAATAGATGGCAAACCCCTAACCGAATGTAATGATGCTATCCTGATGTAATATGGCCTTATTTAGAAATCAATCTATCCCCGTATTTTCCATGTGAAGATATGTGTAAAGGCGACCTATTGATAATCACCTATAAGTAGGCTATAATATCTAGGATGATGTCTTAATTTCTCATGTTTATGTATTAAGCACCTGGGTCTTGTAACTCCGTTGGTTAGAGCATTGGTCTTATGAGCCGAAGGTTGCGCGTTTGAGCCTTGCTGGGACCAAGTTTTGTGATTTTTTATCTTAATATTTATACAAGCCTCACCGAGATTAATTTCCATACTTTTTTTTTTAACACTATTTTTACACATATCCAAGTACTTAAATGAACAATAGACACTTCTTATTATAAGACTGCATCCTCATTTGAGGAAAATAATATACATTTTCTTATATTTTTGTTGTATATGTGTATGGTAGGTATATGACAATTAGTTGATCGGCAGCAAAAAAAAACGATGATGATTAGACATTTATTCTCGCCATTGTATGAACTAATTTATCGAAGACAAAATAGATTGCAAAGCCCTAATGAAATGTAATATGCCATCTTGATGTAACATGTCCTTATCTAGAAAGCAATCTGTCATCGTATTTTCCGTGTGAAGACCTTGTAACAGTGACTTGTTGATAATCACATATAAGTACACTATAATATCTAGGCTGATGTTTTGATTGACTATATATTTGTATTAAGCATGTTGGTCCCGTAGCTCAGTTGGTTAGAGCGTTGGTCTCATGAGTCGAGGGTTGTATTAGTTTCGTAGCTCAGTTGGTTAGAGTATTGGTTGTGAGTTTGAGCCTTGCTAGGATCGATTTCTGTATATGATACTCATATCTTTTATACATGTACGTAGTATAGCACTTTTTTCTTATCATAGCATACACTCATTTAAGGAAAATGGTCTACATTTTCTTATATTTTTGGTACCCACATGTAGGTAAGCCGAAGACACTTAATCCCCAAAAAAAGACGATTAGAAGTTTGTCCTCCCCAAAGTACGCCCTAATTCACCCAAAGATAAAATATATTATATATGATGTAACACCCCAATTCAAAACCACATAATTAAATGCATGATGATTGACTAAATATATGTTGTAGCGAAAGACTTGAAGATTAGGGATGTTGCCGTCGTTTTGTATGTGAAAACAAGCCATAACCATTCAGACAGAGAAATAAAATAAATGTGTGCATTAAATTGAAAAAAGTAACAAAATATGTTCCTTGATTATATTAAAATTCATATAGCATTTATATTTTTGGTACGGCGTAGAAAACTTTGTCGAGATACCAAGATCAATGACGAAAAGTGACTAACAAGGTTTATGAAATGTAAAATAATGAATTTAGAAGTTTTCTTATTAACAAGGTCGTTACAACTATAAACAGAGAAAATAGAGTTTCTTCCTTAGTTCAATGCCAACAGAACTCATTTAAAAACTGAGAGCCTATGTGAGATGAGCCATGAGCCATCCGCCCAAAAAAGACTAAAGGGCATGAAGTCATGAGGAGCACTAATGCATCACTTCTTCTAAGTAGCGTTATCTTTTTCTTTCTATTCCAAATCTACACAAGAATGCTTATGGCTACCATACACTCTTTACTAAAAATAGAAAAACATAAAACAATAGAGTAATGAGCAAGGAGCCATTACCCTTTTATAGGAAAATTAAATTAAAAGAATTAGTGTGCGTGCGCATACATCAAAATTAATCTTATAAATCATCAATAGTAACTAAACTTAACAATTGGTTAAGGTAAATAATTTTTATTAGCCAAGCACAGCACCCGAGTAGTAATCTAATAAGTCATAGAAATCCATGAGTTTGAAGATCTCCATATGACTCCAAGGTTCTATTGGATCACTTGACAATCGCATGAACAGAGAATGGTGAAATGCATTGTCAGTAGGCCATGCTGTTTAGGCATATGTTGATCAACAGACTTATGAACAGATGAACTTATAAATACATAATACATGAACAACATAACAATAAGTGGGTCATTCGGATGGCCAAAACATGTGAAAACTAATAAGCATGATTTATAAATACATTAAAACATTTACTTACATTAAAAGGTACAAGTAATAATGTACATGTAAAGATCCTACAGTTTCTTCTAGGAGTTCACTTACAATCCTGCTTTTTGTAAAGTTCTAATTTAGATTTGATGTCCATGAAAGTTTGCTTTTATAAATCTTTCTGCTCTAACGACAATGCCGTCTTTTTTTTTTTTTTTCAACATTAAAATGCTATGAACTTAATAATTTCAATAGACTTTTCCTCTCCCATTTTTTATTGAAGTAATCTGATAAATCTTAAACTTTCATAATGTTCTACTCTGCTAGTTAAATCATGCTATTGGCTTCATTGCTTTCAGTTAAACTTTTAAGGTGGCTATGACTTCGTACTAGGATTTATGCGACAAGTTCAATGCTAATCAACCTCGTAATAGTGGTCAAAGGAAATTTTATAAATGCAATTACGTGTACTTAACTTTATTTATTCATAAACCAATCAAAGTAAGGAAGCTTAACCTCATGTTCTCTGATGGATTTAGCCATGGGGTACAACCACCCAAAACTTTACTGTCAATTATCAATAACAATGTCACCATTTCGACTATATACATATAATAGGTGCCCCCATAGATTCAAGTTCACCTACTTTCTCAACCGCCTCAAATATAATCCCTTACCAGCACAATGCCACTTTTTCCTTTTCTTGTTTCCACACAACTCTTGTACATAATTTTGTCCTTATTTACTATATGACATCAGCAGCATATTTATCCATAGCTCAGCCAAGTACTTTCCTTGGATGAACTAATAAATTCAAAACTCTCTCTTAACATCAGTCAACACATCTAATTTCACTTGGCCTTTAATTTCATCCAAAAGTTTCATTTAAAACATCAATACCAAAAATCAATGATTTTTTACTGTAAATTCAGTGAAGGAAATATTTAGTGGGAAATGGTCATCCCATCGTTTTCCCACTACAAAAACCAATGGGAAAAAGTGAGGTAGAAAAAACATCTTCCCACTATTTGCAGATGCAGTGGGAAAGTTTTCCACTGTTTAACCATTGTACCTCCTCCCACCCGATTTTTCATGAAGTATAGTTCAGTAGGAAAATTTTCCACTTAGATAGAGGAGTAGGAAATTTCCAACTACCATAAATCAAATGAAAAATTTTCAATTGTAACAATATAGTGCGAAATTTCCCACTTGGTTAATGGTAGTGGGAAATTTCCCATTGTAGTCACAATTGGGCGGAAATAGCGGAAAATTTCCCACTGAATCATGCTTAGTAAGAAACTTCTATAATAAAATTTGTAGTGGAAAAATAACAGGAACTTACCCAATATAATTTGATCACAAATATGTGCAAAGCTATGTAGATTTACCTATTAATGTAATACCAAACAAAACACATGCTATATAAATATCACCAATACTTTGACCACATTTGAATATACCAACCAACTAGTTCCTTGATGACTGTAGCAAACTTTGTTTATGCAACAGAATATAGGCCCAAGTAACTAAATAGGTCATCCAAGTAACAAAATTCTAGGTTTTAGAGGTTGACACTGCTACCAAAATATGCAAGAATTTATCCAAGTACCAAGATAAGTTTTAAAGGTTCACAAACTTGCCAACCATAACGATGCAAGTGAAACCCGAATATCATTCATCCATAGCACCACCACCACCATCATTAGTCTCATCTTCCTCATCATCCTCGCTCTCATGCAATGAATCTAACATTGGTTTAGGTGATTGGGAAAGGTGATCTGCACAGGGAAGTATCATTGAAACATTTGTGCTTGCATATGTTGAGTTGTCTTAGCATATTTGTTAACTTTCTTTGATTGTTTCTTGCTTTTAGCTTGCTACAAATTTAGTTTTTCTTGCACATCATCCAATACCTTCTTTTGGCTACTAACTTAAACTATTTGCCTTTTGTTTTCCTTAACTAAAGTAGCAACTATGTTTGTATAAGTCTTACCATGGTTTTGGGTGGAAGACTACCTTGAGAGTTTGTGTAAGTGTCACATTTTGGTCAAAACTCGCAAAGACGACCTGCTTTGTCAAACCATTTGCGTCAATCCAAATTTTTCTTTACTCATCATAAGTATCTTCTCTTTGGATTGAAGGGTTGGAACCACTAAGTGCAGCTCGCGCGGATTGAGTTGCTTGAGTCTCAGAAAGCTTTTAGACGTACTTCTCCTCAAAGAGGTGTCATTTACAAATTAGTTTTAGAGAACATATAATATAATGAGCTTAAATATAAAGATATGAAATAACTTTTATAAGCAGATTTCAATTTATAGTCTACCCATTTGCAACCTTTGGTTTAATGTGTGCGAAGAAACAACTTGCTCACAGTAGGATTGTCCCCTGTGTTAATGTTTTAAAACACATGATGAACCATAATTAGGTAATATCATTAATTTTTAGTATGTTGATAAGAAAGAAAAGTGGCAAAAAGGGAGATAATATAAATGGGAGATTTTTTTTTTAAAAAAAAAAAACATCTTACTAGGTAGTAATAACTAGGAAAACCAACGAATCAAGTGGTGATAACAAGAAAGAGATCATTACCGTCTTCTTCCTATGCATATTAATTGGGACGGAGCAACCACTATGAACAGAAGAAACAACACTCATTGTTGAGGCATCGCTCATTTTTGTAGCATCGCTCCTTTTCTTGAAGGCATCTGAATTCCAACATATCCATAGCTCCTTCCAAATAGATTCATCAAGCCATTGTGGACACTTATCAGGTTTCTTTCAAACCTCTTTAAATGTGTCCTTTAGTGTTTCATTACCACGAAACTCAAAGCATTATCTTATCTTCACCTCAAGATGCTCCTCTCACTGAAAATATTTCTATAAAATATCAGATAATATTATTTGGATGTGCAACAGATGACATGGTCTTTTAAGTTTCAAGCATGAATTATAGATGAAAAAAACTATAAATGTAAAGGAAATTATAAATTACTTGCCTTAGGTTCATTGAACCACATATCATGAATATAATGATGAATCTTACCCCATGAAGAATAGCAACATCATTTGTTTTTCCCCTCATAAATTTTAGTGATTGTTCAAACTATTTTTCCATGAAACTGTGGACAAAACCCATCTACAAAAATAGACACTTATCATAAGTAACATATCAATGATACCAGAATTTCCTTAAATTAAATAAAACATATAGAGTAACCTGTGAGTTTTTCCTCTACTTCTAATGTTCTCTTCTGTGGAAGAATCAAGATTTTATGGGTTTCCAATTGTGCGGTTGAAGAAATGCCATGGGAGGCATCCTCATCAGGTTGTGGTGATTCATTAAAGTAGAAAACTAGAGTTTGGATTCTTTGGGATGAAAAAGGACTTACATATGAATTAGAAAGGGAAGAAGTATGATTAGAATTGGGCAAATGCTGGGGCTACGGATGGGGCTTGGTGTAGTAATTGAAAGGGTTGGTCTAGATTTCACAAGGTTAATAAGGCTATACCTATATTAGCTAACCCTTTTCTTGAACTTGTCCTTCACATTATAACTTAAAAAATATATGCAAAAGTTCATTCACATATACCATAATAAGCATAAGAGTATCTATACTCTATGTTACACAGACTCGGGAATGGGATGTCGAACATAGGTACGGAGCCGAGTCTTTGACCCATAGAAGCTAAGACTCTAGAACATAGGGACTCCATCCAAAATTTAGACATGTATATGAGGACTCATCATTTTTTACATGGAAGTTTCAATTTCAAATTCATCTTTGAAGAATATTTCAATAATTAAAAGTTCAACCACTTATCAAATCATTAAACATTACAGATCCATTAAAAAAAAAATAATGATCGAAGAAAGAAAAAGACCATATCTACCAACTTTTTCACCCTGTTGCTTTAAAGTTTGGATGAGGACCCAACACAGGTACAATAGTGCAAAATGAAGAGTCCGAGTATCGTAGTTCATACTAGATAAATTAAATCATGACTCCTACAAATTTATAAAGTAACATCATTGTCATAGTTGATCCTGAACAAAATAAGAAAACAATAATCTAAGTTAACAACAGAATTTGCAAAGACTTAAGATTATATTTCATAAACACTACTCCTCATTTGAATCTGGATCATCATCTAAATCCTCATCCTCAGTATCATATCATGCCACCCGCTATTGAATCCTCATCTTCATCACTAATGAAATCCTCAAATTGCTCCTTCTCCTCTACCGCTTCCTCTTCCTCATCCTCCTCCACCTCTTGTCATGCATCACTCATATCAAGTATATTGATATCAACACCTTTGTAGTATCCAGCATCATATTATAAGCTTTGAATGGATGTATCATGATGTACTAGAGTATTCAAATTAGACATGTTGTCCGCTTAAGATACAACCGTTAACATTGGTTATCCACTCTAGATCTTGGTTTAGTTTTGATGAAAATCCACCAAGGCAATTTGTCACTTATTTTTTTGGTGTAAGACATATATAATACACGTGGGTTGCAACATCAGCTAATATGAAAGAATCATATTTTCTATATCGCATGTCATGTCGAATCTCAACTATTCCAATCATTTTTGCACTCTCATGCCACGATTTAAAGTCAGATCAAACAACTCATAGTTAAACACCACAAATTTTAAAGAGGTTCTCTTGGATATTCTACTTCAATTACCTATTTAATAATACCATAAAATTAATTTTCAAATTCCCCTTCTCCTATCCTAATGACAAAAGCTCCACAATTTATTGGGGTTCTCTATTGACTCCATTCATGGGAATGAAATTTGTAGCCATTAACAAAGTAAATATGATATGTGGTCATAACTCCTTTAGGGCCCATGACTATTTGGTATAAGTGAGAATAACACTTCGCATCTCCTAGTTGAAGCTCTTTAACCTATACCACAAAAGAAATCACAAAGTTAATTTATGCAACAATCGTTCATGCCAAATACAGTATGTTTCATACGAATTGTTATTATTAGTCATATGGGAACTTTACATTATCCCTAGATCATGGGTATAAATTCATTTGCAATCACCCCATCTAAAGCCTAATCAGGTGTATTGATTGCACACCCTCATTTTTGTTATTTAAATGACCTATAGTTTTAATTATGACTAACATACATGTGGAAGTTTCTATAACTATGAGTAAATAGTTTTCCTAATAGAGTTTGTTAACGTGTGTCAATCACTCTATATAAGGTTCTGCCTCCATGCAATTTAGCAAGAAGTGCAAATGGGCGGCCTTATGGTCTTGCTCATTTAAGTACCGCTTTCCTGGCTGCCCTACCAAGCGGCCTTGTATTTTGAAAATGGACAATGTCGGTTGACGTGATGCACTATTGAGTTCGTATTCATTTTGTCTACATCTGGTTCTTATAGAAGGTACATGGAACTCAAATAATCTGAATAAAAATTAGTCTGCATGTATAAATATGCCTTACATATGAAGCCTTCAACATAAGCCTTATTCTTCATCATTTTCTTAAACTTTTCAAGAAATCTGTAGTAAAATATGTTAATGTTGTAAAAAAAATGTACATAATTCTATAGGTGTAAGACAAAAATGTCTAATTACGTAAAAAAAAATACATCCACTGATACTGAAAAGAAAATCCAATTAATGCCTCTTTAGACAACTGAATTGGAAATGCTGGATTACATTAGAAAAAGCTTGGAGGAATTGTACATTCCAACTGACAAAGGATCAGAGGAATGTTTCACTGCATTTCTAGTAGTTTGTCCACCTTGCAAAACAGTTGAGCATAAATCTTTAAAAAATGGACTTAACTCAATTAGAGGCTTTCCTGTATACTTAAGTAATGCATTGAAGCCACTTGGGAGTAAAGACTTCATAAACACATGGTAATCATGACTTTTCATCCCTGATAATGTAGCATTGCTCTTATCAACACAATTTGACATGTGAGAAGCATACCCATCTGGCATTTTCGACTCTTTTACCCATTCACACAAAGCTCTTTTTTACTCCAGTGTAAAGGTAAAGTTTACTTTTGGTTTAACAACCTTGTCATTATGACCAACATGAAGCTTTGACTCTCGCCACTTACAATGCTCTAATAAGCCTATTTTTTCTTTCACGTTGTCTTTCGTTTTGGCTTTAACATCCACGACTATATTGTCAAAGTAATTTTTCTTAATGTGCATTACATCAAAATTATGGTGCAACAAATTAGCCTTTCAATATGGAAACTCATGAAAAAAAAAACTCTCTTTTTGGTCCAATTATGCGTCTCACCAAGCCCACTACTACAAATTCAAAATTCTCAAATCGCAAAATATTTTGCTATACTTATTCCTCTGTCAAGCTTTTAGGAGGTCTATTTCTATCTACCTTGCCCCTTTTAAATTCATCTACATTCCCTCTAAATGAATGATGTATATGCAAAAAATAACAATCATAATTAAATGATGATGCTTTCCCTCCCCTCTCCAACCACAGAGCCTTTGAGCTTATGCATAAATATTGGACATGCCAACTTTATATGAATACTCCACCGAAACAACATATCATTTGCTTCTTTGGAATGTTATATGTTAACACACCATCCCACAGAGTTATCAATTCGTCTATTAAAGGTTGTAAGTACACATCAATTTTACCCTTTGGGTTCTTTAGATGTGGAATTATGCAATTTAAAAACATGTAAGGTGTTATCATACACATTTTTGAAGGACGATTGTATGGGGTGAGAGTGATAGGCCAACATGAATAAATCTTAGAACTTTGACCAAATTGAGTGAAACCATATGCTCACAACCTTTATCTAACATTATGAGGCTCAGTATCAAATTAGCATGTAACTGATCAAACTACTTCCAAGCTTCCCCATCAGATGCATGACACATAATCTACATTTTCTAATATTTTTGTTGTATATAGGTATGTATACGCACGACTAGTAGATCACAACCAGGTGATCGGCAACAAAAAAGGATGATGATTAAACATAGTCTGACCATTGCATGTACTAATTTATCGATGATAAAGTACATGGCAGACCCCTAACAGAGTGTAATCATACTGTCCTGATGTAACAAGTTCTTATTTTAAAAAGCACTATATCACAATATTTTCCATGTGAAGATCTCTTCAAAGGTGACCTATTGATAGTTACATATGAGTACGCTATAATATATGTAGGTTAATGTTTCATTTTCTATGTGCCTGTGTTAAGAATGTCGGTCTCGTGGCTCAGTTGGTTAGACCGTTGGCCTTATGTGTTGAAGGTTGCAAGTTTGAGCCTACTTGAGACCAAGTTCTGTGATTTTTCATTGTACTTTTATACAAGCTTAATCGAGATTAATGTCTATGCTTTTTCATTTTTTTAGACACATCTAAGGTACATAAATGAACAATAGACACTTTTTATCATAAGACTGCATCCTCATTTGAGAAAGATAATATACATTTTCAGATATTTTTGTTGTATATGTGTATGTATATGCGTGGTTAGTAGATCACAATCAGTTTATTGACAACAAAAAAGAATGATGATTAGACATTTAGTGTCTCCATCGCATGTACTAATTTATCGAAGATAAAATCAACTCCTAATCAAGTGTGATCATGCTATCTCGATGTAACATGTTCTTATTTAGAAAGCAATCTACCACCATAGTTTCTTCAAAGGTGACTTGTTAATATTTGCATATAAGTACGCTATAATATTTCAGATGATGTTTTGATTTGCTATGTGCATGTACTATGAACGTGGGTCCTATAGCTCAGTTGGTTAGAGCGTTGGTCTTATGAGTTGAAGATCATGAGTTTGAGCCTCGCTGGAACCAAAATTTATGATTTTTTTAATTGTAATTCTTATACAAGCCTCATTGAAAGTAATCTACATTTTTTGATATTTTTGTTGTGTATATGTATGTTCATGCACGGTTAGTAGATCACAATCTGTTGATCGACAACAAAAAAGAATGATGGTCAGACATTTATTCTCTCCATCGTATGTACTAATTTATCGAAGATAAAATAGATACAGACCCATGATAGAATGTAATCATGCTATCTTGATGTAACATGTTCTTATTTACAAATCAATCTATCACCATATTTTCTATGTGAAGATCTCCTCAAAGGTGATCAGTTGATAATTACATATAAGTACGCTATAATATCTAGGTTGATGTTTTCATTTGCTATGTGTCTGTACTAAGCATGCGGGTCCTGTAGCTCGGTCCGTTAGAGCATTCATTTTGTAAGCTAAAGGTCACGAGTTCAAGCCTCATCGGGACTAAATTTTTAAGATTTATACAAGCCTCATCGTGATTAATGTCTCTCCTTTTTTATGATTCTTACGTACATCCAAGGCATATAATTGAACAATACGCACTTCTTATCATAAGACTGCATCTTTATTTGAGGAAAATAATCTACCTTTTCTGATATTTCTGTCATATATATCACAATCAGTTGATCAACAAGAAACAAGCATGATGATTGGCCATTTGTTCTCGTCATCGTATGTACCAATTTAACAAAGATAAAACAAATGCGAGATCCATAACGAAATGTATTCATGCTATCTTGATGTCACATGTCCTTATTTAGCAAGCAATCACTCACCATATTTTCCATGCGAAGACCTCTGCAAAAGTGACCTATTGATAATCATATACAAGTACACTATAATAACTGGGATGATGTTTTGATTTACTATGTGTCAGTGTTAAGAATGTGGGTCACATAGGTAAGTTGGTCAAAGCGTTGGTCTTATGAGTGGAAGGTTGCAGGTTTGAGCCTCGCCCAAGCCAGGTTATGATTTTTTTTTTAATTGTAATTTTTATAAAAGCCTCATCGAGATTAATGTCCATGTTTTTTTGCAATTTTTGCACACATCCAAGGTACATAAATGAACAATAGGCAATTCATGTCATAAGACTACATCCTCATTTGAGAAAAATAATCTACATTTTTTGATATTTTTGTTGTATGTATGTATGTATATGCATGGCTAGCAGATCGCGATCAGTTGATCGACAATAAAACAAGATGATGATTAGACATTTATTGTTGCCATCGTGTGTACTAATTTATCAAAGATAAAATAGATGGCACACTCTAATGAAGTGTAATCATGCTATCTCGACGTAACATGTTCTTGTTTAGAAAGCAATCTATCACCAAATTTTCCATGTGAAGAGCTCTTCAAAGGTGACCTATTGATAATCACATATAAGAAGGCTATAATATTTAAGATGATGTTATGATTTGCTTTGTTTCTATATTAAGAATGTTGGTTCCGTAACTTAGTTAGTTAGAGCGTTCGTCATATGTGCTGAAGGTCACGAGTTCGAGCCCTACTGGGACTTATATGTTCTATCATTTTTTAACTGTAATTTTTATATAAGCTTCATCGAGATTAATGTCTATGCTTTTTTATGATTTTCACACACATTCAAGGTACTTAAATGAACAATAGAGACTTCTATCATAAGATTGCATTCCCATTTAAGGAAAATAATCTACATTTTCTGATATTTTTGTTGTATATATGCATATATGTGCATGGTTAGTACATCACACTTGGTCTATTATTGTTATCGCATGTACTAATTTATCGACATCACAATACTATTTTATTATCATTTATTATCGATAACAACATTTTTTTTGGTTGTCGATCAACTAATTGTGATGTATTAACCATGCACATATATGCATATATACAACAAAAATATCATAAAATGTTGATTATTTTCCTTAAATGATGATTAGACTTTTACTATGGTTATCGCATGTACTAATTTATCGATGATAAAATAGTCGGCAGACTGCTAACAAAGTGTAATCATGCTCTCTTAATGCAACATCTTGTTTAGAAAGCAATCCATCACACTATTTTCCATGTGAAGGGCTCTTCAAAGGTGGCCTGTTGATAATCACACATAAGTCCACTAAAATATTTAAGATGATGTTATGATTTGCTTTGTGCCTTTATTAAGCATGTGGGTCATGTAGCTCAGTTGATTAAAGCGTTGGTCTTATGGGTCAAAGGTTGCGAGTTTGCACCTCGTTGGGACCTACTTCTATGATTTTTTATTGCAGTTTTTATACAAGCCTCATTGAGATTAATATCTGTGCTTTTTTATGACTTTTGTGCATATCTAAGGGACATAGTTGAAAAATAGACACTTCTTATCATAAGATTACATCCTTATTTGAGGAAAATAATCTACATTTTCTGATATTTTTGTTGTACATATGAATGTCTATGCATGATTAGTAGATCACAATCAGTTGATCGACAACAAAAAAGAATGATGATTGGACATTTGTTCTTGCCATCATATGTACTAATTTATAAAAGACAAAATAGATGGCATACTCCTAATGGAATGTAATCATACCATCTCGATGTAACATGTTTTGATTTACAAATCAATCTATCACTATATTTTCCATGTAAAGATCTCTTCAAAGGTGGCCTGTTGATAATCACATATAATTATGCTATAATATCTAGGATGATATTTTCATTTACTATGTGTTTGTATTAAGCATGAGGGTCCCGTAACTCAATCGGATAAAGTGTTGTTCTTGTGAGCTAAAGGTTGTGAGATTGAGCTTCATCGGGACCGAGTGCAATGATTTTTTTATTGTAATTTTTACACAACCTCATATAGATTGATGTTTATGCCTTTTTATGATTTTTATACACATCTAAGGTGCATAAATGAACAATAGACACTTGTTATCATAAGACTACATCCTCATTTAAGGAGAATAATCTACATGTTCTGATTTTTTTGTTGTGTATATGCATGTATATGAATGGTTAGTAGATCACAGTTAGTTGATCGATGGCAAAAAAGGATAATGATTAGACATTTATTATTGCCATCGTATGTGCTAATTCATCGAAGATAAAATAGATGACAGACCCCTAGCAAAATGTGATCATGCTATCTCGATGTAACAATGTTCTTATTTAGAATGCAATCTGGCACCATAATTTCCATGTGAAGTTCTCTTCAAAGGTGACCTATCGATAATCACGTATAAGTACACTATAATACCTAGGATGATGTTTTGATTTGTTATGTGTTTGTATTAATAATGTGGGTCCCTTAGCTCAGTTAGTTAGAGTGTTGGTCTTTTGAGCCGAAGCTTGCAAGTTAAAGCCTCGCTGGGACCAAGTTCTATGATATTTATTTTGTAATTTTTATATAGGCATAAGTGAGATTAATGTCTATGCTTTTTATGATTGTTATACACATCCAAGATATATACGTGAATAATAGACACTTTTTATCATATGACTGCATCATTAGTTCAGAAAAATAATCTACATTTTCTGATATTTTTGTTGTATATATGTATGTATATGCATGGTTAGTAGGTCACAATTAGTTGATCGACAACAAAAAAGGATGATGATTAGACATTTATTCTTTCCATTGTAAGTTCTAAATTTTTGAGATGAAACAAATGGCAAATCCATAACGAAGTGTAATCATGCTATCTCAATGTAACATGTTCTTATTTAGAAAGCAATCTGTCACAATATTTCCTATGTGAACACCTCTTCAAAAAGGTTACATGTTGATAACCACATATAAATATGCTATAATATCTAAGATTACTACAAGACTGGAATTTGTGACCGCTTTTTGGTAACCTACGAGAAGTAGTCGCATATTGTGACCAATTTTATGACAGATAAAGGGTAGTGAGATATTTCTAACCAAAGTAAAGCGATGTGAAATTCCTCCACATTTTGTGACCAATTTTCATACCAGTATAAAATTGGTCATAATTTCAAAATATAAAATCTTGAAATTAGTTTCTCCTTTATTTTTAAAGCTGAGACTGATTTTTCCTTTTAAAAAAACTAAAATTGACTTTGTGACCATTCAGAAATTGAATTTTGGTCACAAAAGAGTAAAGCGATCTTTCCTTCTTGCACACTCGCATCAGCCCATCGCACACCGGCAACCAACCCACTGAATGTTGGCGACCAAACCATACTAAATCGAACGTCAGCGGTCAAACCTAGGCTAATCTACGCACCAAGCGACCGTCATCTATTAGACCATCGATCTTTCCCTTTGATTCTCTCTCTCGCTCACTCACTCTTCCTTGCCAGTGAGTTTCATCGCCATCGTCTCTGGGCTCTTATTCGTCCTAATAATCATCTTCACTTCTGAGTTCGTTGCTTTTTGTTAATTTTTTTGGCCTCATATTTGTAGACCTGATTATTTGATAGGTTCCTCCCTCTTCCCTTTCCCCCTTTTAATTTTAGTTTTTTACCCATTTGATGCGGGCCAAAAATTTTGAAGAGACCTAAATATTTTGATAACCACAAATTTGTAGTAGTAGAGTTCAGATCCTTCACATTTAAAGTGGTTTCTTTGTTATATTTTGGTGCTTTTATATGTTTGGGGTGAAGCATTTGTGTTTACTAATTTTGAAGTTATTACTATGCTACCAATATGGTGAGTTACTTTTCATTTCTAGTTCTTGAAGAGCATTTCTTTTCTCCCCTGAAAATGATGCATTCTTCCTAGCTTCTTTGTTGGTGATTTAAAGGCTAGCATAATCCCATAGGGTGATACAGCATCTACCTACTTTTGTTGCTCTATAGCTTCAACATCATCAGCTAAATCAGTAGCCTGTTCATTCTAAGATTCCTCATTGATGATAGGCAGAGTAGGCTGCATCTACGAATGTTTTGATTGATTTATCTCTTTTGGAACCTAAATATCTTAGCTAACATATCAACATCCTTCATCTTCATGGCCTAGGCTTTTACATTTCTTGCAAAATTATAGAACTCATTTATAGGACACTAGTTAAGTAAAGAATTGACCATCCGGATTACAAATTGGAATAGTATCTGGAAGCTTAGATGAGACACCAACCTCAAGTAAACTTGAGCATGAGCACTATGGTTCTTGAAGTTTGTGTAATGATAAACAAATGAAGACTTAACAAAGGAACTAGCCATTTTTCTTAGTTCAGAGGTAGACCAAAAGGCAAGATTGAGATTAAGGAATGACACCCAAATAGGCACATCACACATCCGGATTATGAATTATAATGCCTTCTTTCCAGTTTTTTAGGGTTTTTGGCTTTAAGATAAAGAGTTTTATAGTTGGTGTTTTCTTAGGTTACTTGCTTTGTTGAAACGAAAATTGTTGTAGAATCAACATCCATATGTAGTCTGTGATATTGAAAGCGTTTTCGGTCGCAATTTTAAGCTTACTTGGCCCACTAGTTTGTGAAGCTCTTTGATTATGATTTTTCCCTTCTCCTTTTGAAATCTCCATTGAAAATGCTTGAATTGTTCACATATTTTTAGAGTTCTCACACTACTATACTCTCCTATAACATTTGGGAGTTCTGATACTATAGTAGCCTTTAATTTTGATTCTGATTTTTTATAGTTAAATTGTGTGATTGTTTTAACCTTTTTTGTGCACAATTACTTAAATCTCATCATAAACGTTCATTTAATAAAAAAACTAATGATATAATGTTTAAACTTAAACAGAGTATGAAAATATCAGAGCATCGTAGGTGAATAATTAATAGACTTTTCCCCAATAGAGGTGGTTTAACACCCAAGTTCGTAATGGGGGTTAATGAGTTTGACAAATTTACAAGAAATCTTCCTGTGCATTTGAGAGAGAAACTATATAGGTGTCTATGTGAGAAGTGTGAGAACACAAAATTTCTACCACTTGAGGAAGTAAAGGTTCACCTATATAAGAAAGGGTTTACTAGTGGAGATTAGCATTGGACTTCACATGGGGAACTTGAACCCCATGAAGATGAAAAAATTAACATACATCATAGTCCATCTAGTCCTCCTTTCCAAAATCATGCTATGTGCACTGACGTGTATCACATAATGGTTTAAGATGCTTTTAATCAACATGTGCCAGAGCCTCCTAATCCAGATACATAGAGGCTTTATAACATATTAGATGCATTTAAACGTCCATTGTGGGATGGCTCCATTGATCATTCTGAGTTATCTGTTACTTTTAGATTAATAAGTATTAAATCTCAACACAATATACCTCAGAGTTGTTTTAATGAAGTCTATCAAACAATTACATGCCAATTAAGTTCTCATATGCAAAAAAATTAGTGAGAAAATTGGGGCTCACTTATATAAAAATAGATTGTTGCATTAATGGTTGCATATTGAATTACAAGGATGATGCACATCTACAACAATGCAAATTTTGTGATGCTCCTCGGTATAAGGTGCATAAGTCCCCCCCCCCCAAAAAAAAAAGAAAACAAAAGGATTTTCCTTTTGCAAGAATTGCATTATCTTCCCATCATTCCTAGGTTTAAGAGATTATTTGCATCACATAGTTCTGCCCCCCACATGAGATGGCATCACGAAATTCTCGGGAGTATGGAGTGTTATGCCGTCCATCAGATGGGGAAGCATGGAAACATTTTAATGAAACCTAGCCTAATTTTCCTTTAAACCAGAATGTTAGACTTAGTTTATGTACTGATGGCTTCTCCCCATTTTCATCACAATATAAGAAGCAATATTTATATTTTGGCCAGTAATTATAACTTCTTATAATTTTCTTTCAGAAATGTGCATGACTACATCTTGTATATTTCTAGCGTATCTACAGCCATTAATCGATGATTTGAAAACCTTATGAAATGAAGGTATGCAAACACATAACATTTATCGGAAGGAAAAGTTTCAAATTAAGGTTGCATTGTTGTGAACTATTAATGACTTTCCAGCTTATGGTATGTTATCTAGGTTGAGTGCTCATGGAAACTTGGCTTGTCCAATTTGTATGTCGTCTTCTAAAGCTTTTTCCTTAAAGAATGGATGGAAACTAACATGGTTTGATTGTCATAGACGATTTCTGCCTATGGATCATCAATTTAGGAGGAATAAAGATGCATTTAGGAAGAACAAGATTGAAAATAATAAGCCTCCTACTAGACTAAGTGGGGAACAAATATGCCAAACTATGCAACACCTACCTAAGGTGATTGAAAATGGTCCATTTGTCATTGAAGGTTTTAGACAAGTTCATAACTAGACCAAAGAAAGTATATTTTGGGAATTAACATATTAGAAGACAAACTTACTTCCACACAATTTGGAAGCTATGCATATAGATAAGAATGTGTTTGATGCTATTTTCAATACTATCACAGATGTGGATGGCAAAACAAAGGACAACGTTGAAGCAAGAATGGACTTGAAATTATATTGCAGGCACAAAGAACTAGAGCTTAAAGAGTTAGCTAATGGCAAACTTGTGAAACCAAAGGCAAAATTTACCTTTACTATGGAGCAAAAAAGAGATGTTTGTTAATAGATAAAGGATTTGGGAATGCCTGATAATTATTCATCATATTTACCTAAATGTATTGATGTTGATAAAGTGAAGATAAGTAGTTTGAAGAGCCACAATTGTCATGTGTTCATGCTGTCATTACTTCCAGTTGCATTCAGTGGACTACCTGAACAAATATGGAAGCCTCTTACTGAACTTAGCCAATTCTTTAGAGATTTGTGCCCAATAGTGCTGCGAGGGCAGAAATTGACCCAAATGAAAAAGATATTGTTATGACTTTTTGCAAATTGAAGCATATCTTTCCCGTTGGTTTCTTCAATTCCATAAAGCACTTGCCCGTTCACATGGAAAAATTTAGAGTTTAAATAAAAAGGCCATAAGTGTACAGCTTTCGCTGTAGTACTTGAGGGTCGTGTCCTTGGGGACGATGGAAGGATTTAGGTCACTTAGCATGAAATTATACTATTCTAACGTCATTGTCAATTTAAATCAAAAGCAACTAAAACTATATATTATAAATCAATCTCATTCCAAAGTTATTCTACCATTGCCTAACATTCAAAATTAACTCTAATCAAAGGGTATCTCTCTATCACTTAACACATCCTAAATGAGAGCTTCAAAATAAATTAACAAGCAGAATCAAAAAAAAGGAAACACAGAAAGCTTAAACAAAGCTCACAAGGGGAGATGGAATCAGGCTTCAATCCTAGGCAAATCAAACCTAAAACAGCAATACTCCACAAGAACAGAGCAACATTAAGAAACCCAGACAAGTCAAGAAGAAATGCGAAGAACAAAATGAAACAACCCAGATTGAGAACAAACAGCAATTGAACAAATGAATTAGGCTAATAGAATGCTTAAAATGTCTGAACGATGGGAAGAGGAAACTTGCCACTAAGCAATTCAAACCTGCAACCTTTCGAATCAAATCTGGAATTCAACCACAAAACAGAGGTCTCCTGAGCTCAACAACTCACGAACCCAGAAACGCAACACCATTTTCATCAAAATGAGAACAGGGGAGGGGGGAATTATGATCGAAATTTCGCAACAACACCAACATCAAAATCAAACTAAATTCGTGAGAATTGTAGCAATATTACATGAAATTCAAAGCCCAAAATCCATTCTAACATCAAATCCTAACCGAGTTCGTCAAACCCTGACTCTGAAATTCGAACAAAAGCATGTGATTCAAGTTGAAATTTCGAAAATAAGAACTAATTCAACCTTAAAAACTTCCCTAACCTCAAAACTCGAATTCTAGAATGGATACTCTAAAATTCAATCTGGAGACAAGAACTAAACCCTAGAATTCGAAAACAGAGAAAAATCAAAATTAAACCTAACAACGTAAACCTAACCTAGACTAAAACCTAAAAATTACCTTTAAAAAAAATTCCTCCGCGTTGCTGCTAGCTCCATTTATATTCAGCTCTCTTCAACTCTTCACTGTCGATTTCGCGGCTTGCGTGGATGGTTGAAATTGGGGACAACAAAAGTGGTGCGCTGGCGAATTGTGGATGATGATGGCGACTTTGGTGATGGTGCTGGTTCGAAGAGTGAGAGAGAAAGATGGGATGCGTTAGAGAGAGGGAAATTAGAGATGATGAGGATGAAAGGGAGGGTCTCGGGTTCTCTGGGCGTTTAGGGCTTGCGGACCGAGATAGGAGAGAGAAAATGAGGAAGGATTGAAAAGGGGAGGGGGTTTAAGAGTGTCACGCGCACGACACATGCCACACTGGGAAGCAATGGGCACGTGATGGGCACGTGTGGAGAGGGACTTGGGCCGGGTCAGTTTCTTCTACTTGTGGGCCCCTTTTTCTTCAATTGGGCTGAACAACAAAAGGGCTTTTGTATTGAATTTGAGTCCATTCGGTCCAAGTTCCATTTCCCGGCATTTTCGTCATCTTTTTCCTACATTTTCTTGCATTTTTTCATATTTATTCAAAACCTACAAAACAAAATAAAATCAAATAAAAACCTTTAAAAATACGATTATAACGAATAGTTTCGTCCACAAGGTTGTCCTAGTGGGCATGTAACACCATGATGGTTGATTAATGAAGAATATAATGCTGCTCATCTTCATGTTTTGTTAAATTGTGATGAAGTATAACCTTATATTGGGTTAGTGGTAACATTTGATATGTGTGATGTTCTCTTTCAAAGCATAGTTAATATGTACTTCTAAAATTGAGTTATATACTTGGCAGCTTTTTCACTCAAGAAAATAGAGAACAAAACTCATATCTTTCTTATCAGCTGGTTGATGGCTTGATCGCAACCCAATTTGTTTCATGGTTTAAGAACAATGTAAGTTTAAGCTAACTTATTACAGATGCTAATCAACCACATACACACATATATATCACTTAGTTAAGTACTTACATTATGTTTTCTTATTTATTAGACGGCACGATTGCAAGTGATTGACATGGAATGTCATCAATATTTGTGTCAATTAGCATTGGGCCCTCTAAGACTTGCAAACATATGGCATATATATGTGGTCAATGGTTATAAGTTCCACACAGAAACTTGGAATAAAGGGAAGACAACTTATAACTATGGAGTTTGTGCGAAAGGAACTGGGGAAGGTGGCATTAAAAATGACTTCTATAGAGTTTTGAAATATATAGCTGAGATCAAGTATGCAGGAGAGGTAATATAAAGTGTGTTCTATTCAGTTGGCACTGGTTTGATAATACCCCTAATAGTGGTACAAGAGTGCATAAATATTTTGATATTGTGGAGATTAGACATACTCGATGATATAAAAATATGATCGGTTTATATTTGCGGATTTTCCAAGCCAAGTGTATTATATACCATATCTTATGAGGAGAGACAACCAAGATTGGTGGGTTGTTATTAAGACTATTCCTAGATCTAGAATTAATAGTCAGTATGCTTTGAAACTTGCTTATCAACAGGAGAGTTTGTCCAATGCTAACACCATAACAAATGATGTTAAAATTGATAACCTCATGGATAATGGATACGAAAAGTTGACATAGATGTTATAATAGCAACTCATGATAATGAAGAGGAAGAGGAGGGAGACAAGAAGGAGGAGGAAGAGGAAGAGGAAGAAGACTTTGGTGATGAGGACGATACCGAAGTTGAAGATGATGTAGAGCTTGATAATGATGAAGATGATGAGGATGATGATGACTAATCATTTGCTATAATTTCCATGATCATAATTTTATTATTATAAAAATAATCTTATTTCTTTTGTGATCCTGTCTTGTTAATGTAGTACTATTTTATATAATTCTTAAGAGCATTTAATGTTCTCTAAGACTTTTTAATCTTTTTTTCCATATTTTTTAAAAGGATGAATAGTTAATAATAACATTATTGGGTTACTTCCTTGATTATATGCATAACGATTGTCAATTTTATGTTTATTTGTTTCATTAGCCTTCGTCACTTGAAAGAAGTCAGAGAAAAGTCGCACCAAGAAAAAGTTTCGTTTCACTTTCACTTCTTCTCAAAGGACTCCCGTATCTATCCCATCACCTTCCATTTCCTCTCCATTAGAGAAGCCATTCAGCATTCTATTCCTACTAACTCTCCACCTTTTCAAAATCATATCCAACCACATATTCACCCATCATCCAACCAATCCAGCTTTCCTTCGGCCATATACCCACTTCTACACCCATTCTAATAGCTACTACTACTCCGGAGACTTCTCAACTTCGCAAGAGGTATCTCAATCTATTGAAGAAGGTCAATGACAAAACAAATTGAAGATTTTTTTCGAGAGGCAAAAACTAAGTACTTGTCTTTTGTTGTAATTGATGTTTTTCTAAAGTAACATCATAAAATGGAAATTATAATACTATGCATTTATTTAATTTTTGGCAAATTCTATCCAAACCATACTGATGTCATTCATGCTATTTCTAATATCATGAGGAGTAAATATAATTCACCGTATCATACTTGGAAGGATATACTAATTGAAGTGCAAAATATGTGGTTTCATGAATTCAAAGTAAGTTACTTAAATTTACGGGAAAAAATATTTTGGTATATACTTTTTTGTATACTTACATGTAACCATGATTTTGGTTTACTTTTAAGAAAAAAATTGTTGGGATGATGAGCGTACTCATGAGATTATGAGAGTTTTTGAGTCTCGTGGGTAGTCAAGATTAAAAGGAATGACTTTTGGGATTCGAAAAAGTGGAAAACAACTTATGCAGCTAAGCAAGGAAGTTTATGATTGTTTATGTGCATATTGGGAGTCTGATAAATTCAAGGAGAAAAGTACACTAGGTAAGAAAAATCGAGCATCGCCATTGGAGATAGGTTCACTTGTGCATTGTGGTGGATCAATTCCCCATTCTGAGCATAGAAGACTGGCAATATTATTTTTTTTTGTGTGTAAGTTTATTTTTCCTAATTAATAAATGTTATTTATTCATATTTGGTAATTACTTATTCTATTTGTAATTGTATATAGGCTAAAGAATTGAAAAGAGCATCAACAATTGATGAATCATTTGTAGACACTCATTCTCGGAAAAAAGATCAATCATTTATGGACGAAAAGTCAAAAAGGCATATGTAAGTGACTTGTTTTTTGAATCTTTTTTATTTACTAAAATATTTTTTTATCTTCTATGATTAAAATGACGTAAATATTTTAAATTTGTGTTAGTATAGGAAAAGTATAGAAAAAGACTTTCGGAGATCCAATCATCTACCCCAGGTGAAGGTACTGAAGGTGATGGAAACACAACTTCCTCAACTATCTGCACAAACTCAAATGAATATTTGGAAGGAAGTTGTTGGACTCATCAAGAAAGGTAAAATTTATGGATTTGGAATGTAAGGTTCATGTGCTCTCTTCTACTAGTCCATCAAATACTGGTGAAGTTCTTATTGGAGTTCTTGAAAAGGGGAAGCAATCAAGGAAAAGCTAAAGCAAAGGTTGAATCAGGTTGAGAAAAAACTAGACCGAACTACCAAGCAACTTTTCGAAACAACGAACTTGTAAAAACTTCGTTAAAACAAATGAATTTTACAATTCCAATACCCATCAATGTCGATGGTAGAAAGGGAAGCAATAGTTGTGGTGGTAAAGATAGTGATGAAGATGATAATGATGATGAAGGTGATCAACAAGAGAATGAAGATGAGGCTATGGGTGATAAAAAAACTAAAACTGAAAACCTGAACCAAAAAACCGGTTAACCGGATTGATTTTTTTTTTTTTTTCAAAATTCGAATTGGTTAACTGCACCGAAAAATTTTGCGGTTTCGGTTTTATTTTCGGTTCGGCCATTTGAGATTCGGTTAACCGAAACCAAAACTTACACTTTTATTTAAAAAACTAAATTTTATATTGGTCAAGTGTAGATTTTATAATTGTTAAAGACAAGACTAAACGCACAATAATATGTAAATTAATATTTGGAACCTCAAATGGTTAAATTAATTAAAAAAAGAGTAAAAATTGGAAATTAACCATTTAAATTAACGATTAATCAATAACCGAACCGAAAATCCGGTTAACTGAGTTTTTTTGGTTCGGTTACTGTTTACATTTTTGCCAAATTGTAAAATTCGGTTAACCGAAAGTTTCGGTTCAGTTTTCGGTTCACAATTTTTGCGAACCAACTTTTCAGTTAACCGATTTTCAGTTAACCGAATTTTCAGTTAACTGGGTTTGATCACCCCTAGATGAGGATGGCAATAAGGATGAGAATGATGTATGATTGTTATGCAAATAATATTTGATGGTGTCATATGTTTTGTTTTGTGTTTTGGATTACCTTAAATGATGTTAAATTGTTGTAATTTAAGTTTGAATGTTTGATATTAAACTACTTATGTGGAAACCTTATTTGATTGTTGTGAAACTATGAAGTTCGATGCTAAACTACTTGTGTTGAAACCTTGTCTGGTTATGAAACTATGCAAGTTTAGTACTAAGTTACTTATGTTGGAATTTTATTTGGTTGTTATGAAACTATGAAGTTTGGCCGTTATGCATATGTAAATATGTATTGTAATTTTGTAAATTCAGGGACACAATCACTATATAAATTCATGATTCTAATTTTTACATAAAAAGTGGTTACAAAAATAGTCATAAATTATTTTTCATCATACCACAATCAGTCACAAATATGATCACAAAAGTTGGTAGATTTTTAACAACATCAGTCACAAAGACGGTCAAAAACAACGGCAGTCACAATCTCAGTCACAAATTTCATGATTCACATCCATCACAAAATAGGTCACAATAACAATTCGGTCGCATATGTAGTTATAAATCGGTCTAGTTCTCACAGCAAAAGTGGTCTAAAAAACAATGCCAAACATAATGTGGTCATAAGCTCAGTCAAAAACAATGATTACAAACTCAGTCACAAATGTTGTCACAATTTGTGATTGAATCAGTCACAGATTCAATTTTCGACCAAGGGTTTTGTGACCACCGTATTTGGTCGCAAAATAGGTGATAAACATAATTCGTGACCGATTTTGCTCTTTTTGTGACCGATTTGTCGATTACAAACAAATGGTTTTCTAGTAGTATATATGATGTTTTGATTTGTGATGTGTTTGCATTAAGAATGTAGCTCTCATAAGTTAGTTGGTTAGAGCGTTGGTCTTATGAGCTGAAGGTCGCAAGTTCGAGCCTCACCGGGACCAAGTTCTATGATTTTTTAATTGTAATTTTTATATAAGCTTCATCGAGATTAATGTCTATGCTTTTTTATGAGCTTTATACGCATCTAATGTACATAAATTAACAATGGACACTTCTTATCATAATACGGCATCCTCATTTGAGGAACATAATCCACATTTTCTGGTTTTTTTTTGTACATATGTATGTGTATGCATGGTTAGGAGATCACAATTAGTTCATTGACAACAAAAAAGAATGGTGATCAGATATTTATTATCTCCATCATACCTACTAATTTATCGAAGATAAAATGGATGGTATGCCCTTAACGGAATGCGATCATGCTATCTCGATGCAATATGTTCTTATTTGGTAAGCAATCTATCATCATATTTTCCATGTGAAGGTCTTTTCAAAGATGACATGTTGATAATCACATATAAGTATGCTATAATATCTAGAATGATGTTTTTATTTGCTATGATTTTTTAATTGTAATTTTTATATAAGCTTCATCGAGATTAATGTCTATGCTTTTTTATGAGCTTTATACGCATCTAATGTACATAAATTAACAATGGACACTTCTTATCATAATACGGCATCCTCATTTGAGGAACATAATCCACATTTTCTGGTTTTTTTTTGTACATATGTATGTGTACGCATGGTTAGGAGATCACAATTAGTTCATTGACAACAAAAAAGAATGGTGATCAGATATTTATTATCTCCATCATACCTACTAATTTATCGAAGATAAAATGGATGGTATGCCCTTAACGGAATGCGATCATGCTATCTCGATGCAATATGTTCTTATTTGGTAAGCAATCTATCATCATATTTTCCATGTGAAGGTCTTTTCAAAGATGACATGTTGATAATCACATATAAGTATGCTATAATATCTAGAATGATGTTTTTATTTGCTATATGTTTGTAATAAGCATATGGTCCCGCAGTTTAGCTGGTTAGTCTTATGATTTTGTTTTTTGGTAATTTTTGTGTAAGCCTCATCCAGATTAATGTATATGCCTTTTTATCATTTGTATACACATCCAACGTACATAAATGAACAATACACACTTCTGATCATAAGACTGCATCCTCATTTTAGGAAAACAATCTACATTTTCTTATATTTTTATTGTATATATGTATGGTTAGTATATCAGAATTAGTTGTTCAACAACAAAAAAGGATTATGATTAGACATTTATTCTCACCGTTGTTTGTACTAATTTAACAAAGATCACATAGATGGGAGGCCCCTAGTGAAATGTAATCATGCTATCTTGATGTCACATTTGCTTATTTAGCAAGCACTCAGTCACCATATTGTCCATGTCAAGTTCTGTACAAAAGTGACCTGTTGATAATCACATATATGTACGCCATAATATCTAGCATCATGTTTTGGTTTGCTATGTGTTTATACTAAGCATGTAGGTTAGCTCAGTTGATTAGAGCATTGGTCTTATGAGCTAAAAGTCTTTAGTTCGAGCTTCGCCAGGGCCAAATTCTATGAATGCTTTAGTGTAATTTGTAAACGAGCATCGCCAAGTGAACAATATGCACTTGTTATCATAAGACTACATCTTGTTTGAGGAAATTGATCTATGTTTTGTTTCATATATATATATGTGTGTGTGTGGAATATATGTACAAGAAGTATCTGACAATTAGCTGATTGACAACAAAAAAGGACAATGATTAGACATTTTTTCTCACCATCATATGTAGTAATTCATTGAAGATAAAATATGTGGAAAGCCCCCAGACAAAATTTAATCATGCTATCTCAATGTGACATTTTCTTTTTTTTGAAAATAATTTGCCACCATATTTTCTATGTGAAGATCTGTGTAATGGTGGCCTGTTGATAATCACGTCTTGTTCAAGTGAAATTCCTACATTTTTATACCCTTTTTATATCATATTTTGTTCATAAATAATTGCTAAATTAGGAATTTAATTGTATTTATTTTATTTTGTAAGAATTTTTGAAATTTGAAGAATGAACAAATTCGTTGGAAAAAAAGGGTTGAATCAAAAGGTGATGGATCAAGTGGAAGAACGAGAAAAAAATGAGAAAGGAAAAGTAGGCCAGACAGCCCAAACGTTCATCCCACCTTCCCCTCCTTTTCTCTTTCTCACGAGACCGGACCTGATGTTTTTCCTTGGCCTATTCACTGCCGCAACCCAGCCTTAGCACCCAGACCTTGCCGTCACATTGCTACACATGATCTTTGGTTTCTTGGCCCTTTTTTTTATACTTTTGTTGCATATATGTATGGGTAGTAGCTCACAATCAGTCAATCGACAACAAAAAAGGATGATGATGAGACATTTATTCTCGTCATCGTGTGAACTAATTTAACAAAGACAAAATAGATGGGAGACCCCTAATAAAATGTAATCTCATTATTTAGTAAGCAATCAGTCACCATATTTTCAATGCGAAGGCCCGTGTAAAAGTGACCTCTTGATAATCACATATAGGTAAACTATAATATCTAGCATGATGTTTTGGTTTGCTATATGTCTATATATTAAGCATGTGGGTTCTATAGCTCAGTTGATTGGAGCGTTGGTCTTATGAGCTAAAAATCGCTAGTTTGAGCCTTGTCAGGACGAAGTTCTATGAATTTTTTAGTGTAATTTTAAAATGAGCATTGCTGAAACTAATTTCTATACTTTTTTCTAATTTTTATACATATCCAAGGTACATAAATGAACCATAGACCCTTGTTATGATAAGCAAGCATCCTCATTTGAGGAAAATAATCTACATTTTGTTTTTTATATATGTATATATTTTGTACATATGTACAACAAGTAGATGACAATTAGCTTATTGACAGCAAAAAGGGATGATGATTAGACATTTTTTCTCATTATCATATGTACTAATTCATTGAAGATAAAATATATGGGAAACCCGTAACGAAATGTAATCATGCTATTTCGATGTAGCATTTCCTTATTCAGAAAGCAATCTGCCACCATATTTTCTATGTAAAGATCTGTGTAATCGTGACCTATTGATAATCATATATTGCTCAACCTGAAATTCTTACATTTATGTACCCTTTTTATATCTTATTTTGTAAGTAAATAATTGTTAAATTAGGAAATTAATTGTATTTATTTTCTTTGGTAGGAATTTGCAAAATTTGAAGATACAACAACAACACCAACAACAACACCTCTATGTGTGCTTCTCGCTTTTGTAGGGTCTGGGGAGATCCAGATATAGGCAACCATAACTCTACTGACATTCCTGCCTATGGAGAGGCTGATTCCAAGAGACCCACAAAAAGAATTTTGTAAAAAATGTGAAGAATGAATAAATTTGTAGGAAAAAAGGGGTTGAATCAAAAGGTGATGGATCAAGAAGATGCAAAGAGAAAAAAGAGAAGAAAAGTAGGCCAAACAGTCCAAACGTTCATCCTACATTGCTCTCCTTCTTTTCTCTTTCTCACTAGAATGTGCTGGATCTTTTTCCTTGCCCATTTGCTGCTGCAACCTAGTCTCAGCGGCTAGACCTTGACCTCACATTTGTGACACATGATTTCTGGTTTCCCTGCGCCTCCCCTTGCGTATAAACTTGCTCTTACTGCTCTATTCGGCCCAAAGGCCTAGTCGTGCACCCCAACCTCTCACCTCCTTAGTTCAGGCATGTTGTTTCTCTTTTCTTCGGCTCAAGTGCTTCCCAGCTTCTTTCCTCCCTCCACTGCACTTACTTGAGTCAGTTTGCCCTTCCTTACTTCGCCTGTTTTGGTTTGTTCTGATGTGCCCTAGTTCAATCCCACATCCAAATTTTAGGTGTTGTTGCTTTTCAATATTCAATATTAACAAAGCTTGATTCCGGGTCATGAAATCAGTTTGGCTTCCTCTGGTCCTCTATTTTGAGATGCTGGAAGTTTGAGTGCAGCCTCTACTTAACCATTTGTAAAGTGAGGTATTCTGTTGCCTTTGTTTTATTTAGTTTTGTATGTTGAACTTTGGGTTTGTTTAATCGGCTAAATTTCGATTGAATAAAAGTAGCTAAAAATTGATTTGTTGCCTTCGTAGTGACTAGATAGCTAAAATCGTTGATGAACTATGCATATTTTATTTGCTGGTCTAATAGTAATTTTAGGATAGTTACAAATTGATTTGATTCTTTGTTGTCTAGTAATTTAGTTCTTTAGATTTTGTCTTACGTTTGGCTCAATGTTAGTTTAAACTAATAGTGGTGCAATTTCATAACTCATCTCCGAGGGGTGACACCCTCAAGTATTATGGGGATAAACCGTCCGCGTGCGGAATTAAAGAATCCATTTTTGGCGTCGTTGCTGGGATAAAATTTGTGAAATTGGATTGCGAGCTTTATTGAATCGACTCTTGAGTTGGTTGGTTAAGTCTTAACAATGTCAATTTAGTTTTGATTGTTAGTGAGTGATTATTTAGTTTTAAAAGTTTTTAGTTCAGATTTTTCGTATTCTTGTTTTTGTGCTTAAAGTTTATATTATGGTTTTATTCTCGTTAATTTTTGCTTTTATTAGTTAGTGGTTAAGTTTCTATTGAAAGAAAAAAGCTGAAGTGGGCTATGACGAATGCAGATGTAAATCAGGACAAAATAGAAATTCAAGAAAAATCAGTGAACTCAGTACGAGTTTTTTCCTACTTTGAGGTTTCTATTTGGAGTTTTCTGTGCTAAACCAGTGCTTATTCTGTGCCAGGTTCCTAAGGATTTTTAGAATCTAAATGAATTTTTGTGGAATTTTTTAGGAGTTTATAGAATTTTCTCCAATTTTTAGAAGTACTTTCTGTTTTGAATTTTCTGCACTATTCTAGGTTAGAAAAATTAGAAAAAATATGTCCGCGTTCTCTTTGATTTTATTGAATTTTCTGTGTAAATTATTCTGAATTTGGAGCTTGATTTTCTATATAATTTTATTTTTATTTTTGCTTATTTAGGTTTTAATTTATTTTCTGTCTTTGTTTGTTAACAAAAGATCCAAAAAATTTAGAAAAAAGAAAAGTCAAAAAATACTTTTGAGGGTGTGGGCATTGCATGATTGGTTGGGTTAGAGACCCTAAGAGAAGAAGACTTATTAGGATTGAACCTGATCCTGAACCTCAACCAAAGCCTGAATCTGAATTGAAAGAAATGACACAAGAGAGAACCTTAAGTGGTACTTTTATCCTCCAAGGACCACTTTGCTATCGTACTTTAATTTTCCTAATCTAGGACCTTGTGATCTTTAAACTAAGACCTCATTACACTCAAATGCTCCCTAAATTCATTGGTTTAGAGGATGCATATTTTTTTTTTGGGAGGAAATTTGAAGAAGTATGTTCCACAATGCATTTGCATTTCCTTAATATATCAGTTGTTGTGGTGAGATTGAAATTAATTCCTTTTGCTTTAAAAGATGCTGCTGCAAGGTGGATGTATGACTTGGTAGCAAATTCTGTATTTCCTTGGGATGAGTTTGTTAAGTTGTTCTCAAGAAAATATTTTCCCAATGCAATAACTGTAAAGCTAAGGAAAGAAATCAATCGATTTGTTCAATTAGAAAGGGAATCATTTTGAAAATACTTATGTAGGTGATAAGTGCTCAATGTATATATCATTTTAGGGACATTTTGCGACATTTTCAGGATAACTATGTGCTTTAAGTTACTATTTATACTCTATTCTCGATTTGTACTTGGGTATGGTTGTTTGATGTATTTTGCAGGATTTTACGCCATTTTGACACAACATTTGACCCTCATTGGATGTATTTTGACCTCCCGCGTGGACCTCATGTGATGCTATGCCCATGGAGCAAGAGAAGAACAGAAATTCGATTCCAGCCAAGACCACCGTCGGACCGTGGTGCCTGCCACAGATCGTGGTGAGCTATGTAACTGTAGCCTCTTCATCTTCCTTTCGCTGTGTGGCTGAAAACGTCCATGTTCTTCTATAAAATCCCATTTTTCAGCAAAGGGAAGACAAGCAGAAGAGAAAAAGAAAGCATAGCTTAGTTTAGTTTCCTTCTCAAAATTTTACTTGTTAATTAGTTTTTTAGTTTGATTAGTGTTCTAGTGAGAAATCTTAAGTGTGAGTTCGGTTTCGAGGCGGTTTGAAGTCCTTGGTTGAAGGCTGCCTTTGTCAAGCCTTTCCCTCTCAAATTTTCGCAGAATTATTAGTTAGTTCTTAAATCTTTAATTATGTGTGAGTAGTTTATCTTTTGTCTAGGGATTTATAAGTTAATGAAAGTGTAATTGGATCATGTTTATCATTGGAATTGTGCTTTGATTCATGATTGGTTTGATTTCGTTTTATCAAGTTATTTTTATCCTGTGAGTGGATTTGTAGACAAAAATTTGCTTGCACACTTGAAATAACTGAGTGAAAAAGTGAAAGGTGACATTCAATTGTTATACTGCTTGATGAAACCTAACAAAGCGTCGACTCGAAAGAGGGATTGGTGTATTAGGAGGACTAGAGAGTAATAAAAAATATTTAACCTGGATTAAGGCAAATTAGTTTAAAAGAATGAGTTTTGTTTAGTTTAGGCAAATTTGGTTGATTTCAAAAGAATAGACTGAATTTTTGGATAGTTTAAAATTCCTCAAACTTATCCAATCAGAGAAAAGTGCATGTTTATCATTTTGATCCAGTCATCTTTCTTAAATGCATAAATCCTCACATGTTTCTTCGAAATTGAATTTAGAATTAGTAGATTTAAAGTTGTTGAATCAAAACCCTTGATTTAGTATTTGCTTAGGATATTCTGATAGGCAAAGCTCAATAGATTACTTTGGTCACTGAGAACGATCTTTTTATTTGTGCTACGACTGCCCATGCGCTTGCGGCAGTGGTCAAGTTTTTAACGCCTTTGTCAGGGATCAATTTGTTAACTATTGAGTTAGTCTTATGAAAGTGACTAAGTATTTTATTATCTTTTATTCTTTTTTATTCTTATTTTCTTGTTTGATTGCGCTAGTAGTGTTGGTGATAGTGCTCGCAGGAATTTTCCCCGTTTATGCGAAGTTCAGTCCTCTACGAACCCGATCCCCATATTGATAGGACTTTTTGCTTGAGAAGAAAGAAGCAAAAGATTAAAGAATAAAGATGCGAGGCAAAAAGAATTCTAACAAGCATGGCGGGAGGAGGCGGTGACCAAGGAAGGGCTCTCAGAGATTTCGTTACCCCTGGAGTTCAAGGGATCGCCTCAAGCATTGTTCATCCAAACGTTGATGCTAACAATTTTGATCTCAAACTAGCACTTATTTTCATGGTGCAATAATCTCCGTTTGGAGGAACTCCTTTGGAATACCTGAATCTACACTCTCGGTCTTTTTAGAGATGTGTGAGACATTAAAGCTTAATGGGGTCTCCACTGACGCCATTTGATTGCGACTATTTCCCTTCTCACTAAGGATAAGGTAAAAGCTTGGCTACATTCTTTGCCATCGGGATGTATCACCACGTGTGATGAGCTAATGAGAGCCTTCCTTGCCAAATTCCTCCCTCTGAGCAAACTGACAAGCTTAAGGAATCATATCACCAACTTCACTCAAAAAGATGAAGAGACTCTCTAATGAAGCTTGGGAGCGGTTTAAAGGTTTGTTGTGCTTATGGCCCCATCATGGTCTTCAATAATGGATGATCGTTCAAGTTTTTTATAATGGTGTGACCCAACCTGTAAGGTCCACTATTGATACGGCTGCAGGAGGTACCTTGATGAACGAAATTGAAGTTGAGGCCTATAACTTAATTGAGGAGATGGCACTTAACAACTTCCAATGGTCCACCGAACGAGGCCAACCCAAATGGGTTGGAGATAAGCTTGAAGTTGATGCACTTACTTTACTTTTTGCTAAAGTAGATGCTATGACGCAAAGATTGGACCGAATGAATGGTAACGCTGTAAATTCTAGTGCCCTTAGCCCATGACAAATTTGTGGTTCTATTGAGCATGTGACTTTGAATTGTCCAGTTACGATTCTTTTTCCCAAGACTCTAGTGAAGTGAACTATGTTTAAAATTTCAACCTGAGACTGACCAATGACCCTTACTCTAGTACCTACAATTTGGGCTGGAGGAACCATCCAAATTTCTCATATAGGTCTAATCCAAACCCTTCAATTATGGCCCCAATGAATGCTAGACCACCTCCCTCTTTCCAAAGACCTCCTTTCCCTTCTCAAGTGCCCCAAAAGTCTAATTTAGAAGCAATAATGGAAAGTATACTTATGGCACAACAAAAGTAGGATGAGTATATTACGTAATTAGTTTCTAAAGTTGATGTGCTTACAACTCATAATAAGATGTTGGAAGCCCAAATAGCCCTAAAAGCTAGCTTTTCATCTACGCTCCCATATAGACTCCCTAACAAGCGTGAACCTAACCCTCATGAACAATGTAATTGTGTTACCTTGAAGGAAGAAGTAAAGGACTTTACTGATCCTGAGGACATACTAATAGGAAAGGATAGAAATAATTATGGTTAGAGCTAAGGAGAGAAATGATGGTGGTAAGGCCGCCACATTCATAGAGAATGAAACTGTAGAGATCCCTACAACTTTTCCACCTAAGCTTCCTCATCCAGGCAATTTCTCTATCCCCTATATTGTGGGGAAGGTGGAAATTGAGAGAGCATTATGTAATCTTAGTGCAAGCGTTAGTTTAATGCTCTACTTTTTATTTCATAAGCTTCACCTAGGGCCATTACAAACTGTACCCTTTTCACTACAACTAGCAGATGATTCTGAAACGCAACCCATAGGTTAATTAAAAGATGTGCCGGTCAATATAGGAGACATTTGGATATTGGAAGACTTTACTATAGTTGATATGCCTGAGACTGATGATGCTGAAATTATCATAGGACGGCCTATATTGGCTACAGCTAGTTGCCATATAGAGGTAAGAAAGGGACGAATTACATTTGAAGTGCAAGGGCGTATGCTGTGTTCTGTCATATGAAGGAGAAAGTAGTTTCTCCTAATTCTTCTCTTCTAGATGAATTTCTCCCTTCCCCTGAGATTGACATGGAGGATGTCTTGAATTGTAAAGATCCTTCTAACTTTGACTGGATTTCTATTGAGGACCATGACCAAAGGTATATTAAGGTGGAGTTTGCTGCTCCTATCCCGCGTAGCATGCCGAAGGTTGAGGCCCATGCTTGTAATGAATCGACTGTGAGTGATTATTGCAGGTTCGCTTAAAATATTCTCACTTTGCCCCCTATGGAAGGATTTAAGCAGACTTTGATTTGGAGGTTGAACAAGTTGGTAGTAGCCCGTCTGATAGGCTATGTCAGCGGTTTGTCCTATATGCTAACAGCGTGTTATGACATAAACTGATGAAGACGAAGGACCTTCAACCAGAGCTTTTAAGATGGTACCTTCGATTGAAGAAGTTTGATTTTGTGGTCCGTAATAAAGGAACCGTCCATACACTCACCAATTCAGACCAAACCTAGCAATAGGGTCAAGCTCTTAACCTTAAAAGAGCACTTCTTAGGAGGCAACCCAAGCCTTTTTCCTTTTCCTTAGCTTTGATTTTCATTATTTTTGTAGTTTTTCAATTAAAAGAAAAAAAAATAAATGGGAGAAACAAAAAAAGAGAGAAATAAGAGTAGAATAAAGAGTTAAAAAGGGAGAGATAAAAAAAGAAGAAAAAAATATATATATAAAATAAAATATTTTGCACCACAGCTAAGGAGCTTAGCACCGTGGCCATGGGGTGCCAAACCAGAAAAACAAAGAAGAATTACGGTGACAGCAGATACCAACAAATGGTCTGTGGTGGACCACATGGTTCGTGGTGAACTGGCACGGGCCGTGGTCAAGGGCTTTGACCGCAAAGACCCCTTTCTCCGAAATTCATCTTCTTCTTTGAGCTTCTCTCTCTCTGCCTCTATTTTCTCTCTCTAAAACCATCATAGCTAAAACCTTCAATCCTCACTTATTTCTTCTCATTTTTTTCTCCATTTGCATCCAAAATCCTTCATTTTCATTCAATCCATTTTTTCTTCATCTCTTTCTCCTTCTTCTTCTTCCAACTCATCTCACCTTCACTCATTCAACATAACCATCTCTTTCTCTCGTTAATTCTTCTTCTTTTTACTTAATTCCTTCATTTTCTTCCTTAAATTTTCTTAATTAGGTTTTAGTTTTAGTTTTTTGGTTCGTTTTACAACAATGACACCAACTAAAAAACAAAGGGGTGTCAAGGAGGTTAGATCATTAAGTCAAGCACTATCCCGATCTCAAAGGATGTCTCGAACCTCCACTAATCCACGTGCCCAAGGTAACATTCCTCACTCCTTTGGTTTGACAAATCATGATCATGTTGTTAGATATAACTGTTTGAATGAACGTATGGCTGTGGTAATTCGATATCATGATGAGGACTTGATAGCACGATTGGGAATGTTAGATAATATTAGATGGTTGTTTGCACGAGGTGGTAAGGGACACTTTATTGAAATTAAAGAGCATACACATCGGGACCTGACCCTAGAATTCCTGAGTACACTCTACGTTGAGGTCACTAGAGGGCCTCAATGTTAAGCCGGGTACTTTTCTTTCTTTTTATAAGGACAATTATACGAGTTGAACTTAGATGCCTTTAACAGTATGTTCAGTTTTCCACCTAGTATGGATTTACCGAATTGATAAGTCCCCCGCGAACTCAACCCAAATGCATTTTAGGGCGAACTTTCGGGGAGTGTTAGGTACAACACTAGTTCATCAAAATGCACACATATTAGGAATCCTTGTATTCGGGTAGCCCAGCGTGTCTTGGCTTGCTGTTTCTTTGCTCGGGACGATGGTCTAAATGTTCTGAGATTATCTAAGTTATACTTCTTGTCTTCTATGCTTGACAGTGTCCAGCTTGACCCCGATTCATTTTTAGCCAGGTAGTTGTATAGTGCTGCTGTTAGCACTAAAGATATGATAGTCATCGGCAGCATTGTGACTACTATTGCTAGACTTTTGGGTATTGAGCCCAATCCTGAGGATAGAGTTTCTGAATCCGAGCGACTTGATCAAGCTGCTTTTGAAATTATGAACTTTTGTAGAGTAGAGGTTGGGCATTTGTATTGGATTTACCCTAAGGAACGGCTTTTGCCACTTCCTAATGCTGATCGCACTACCTTACTTCACTGGGTTAACCTTTATCAGGTACCAGGTGATGCCGAGGTTGTTCAACTTGCACCTCACCCCCAACCCCCTCAATCCAGTCAAGTAGGACCTAGCTCTTCCTCCCAACCACCACCTACTGACTATGGTGATCTCCAAGCCACCCTTAGGTCCATTCAGGAGGAGCAATTATCCCTTCGAGCTTATGTTACTTCAGAGAACGCCACTCTTTGTAATTTTGTCCAATAGCACCACGACGAGCTTCATAGGATGCTTGCTATCCAGACTCAATATTTTCAGCACTATAGGACATGTTTAGAGACCTGACGGGATTGACATATTTCTTATGGCCAACCACCCCATCCTTCTCCACCACCTCCTTTCTGATATCTTTATGCTACTCCCCTTCCCTTTTTCTTTATGTGCCCACATTGAGGATAATGTGTGATTCAAGCATGGGGGAGTTTGTCACTATATTTGGCATCTGATGCCTGGTTTGGTGTACTTGTGTATTATATATATCGTTTGTGATAGTTGTTCTTGCATGCTTTATTATAGTTTGTTTTTTTTTTTTATTTGGTTAGAAGCATTCTAGAAGTATGTTTAGTTTTTTTTCCTTTTTTTTCCTTTTCATTTTAGATTGCATTTTCAGTTTTATTTTAGTTTCTTTCATTGTTTTTTACATTTTTAGGATTTTAGATTGTATTTTAGGAGCATGCACAAAAAACCAAAAAAAATAAAAAAAATAAAAAGAAAAAAAAAGAAAAAATCATCCAATGATGATCTATATAGAGTATGTAGACCTCTTTAGTTTAGTTTGATCCTTTGATTCGCCTAAATTGTGCATAAAAATATTTGAGAATGAATTTTCGAAATGAGCTTTATGTTTTGACCATATGTTGAGTGCGAATTGAGTACCCCATGACTCTTTACATGAACTTTGGTATGCATTGACTAATGAGCTAGTTATGACCTTGATAGATGTCCCGTAAGCCTTTGAGCTTTTATAGACTATTTATCAATTTAATCTCATGTTTCTTTCATGTGTGACTCTTCCTTGACATCAATTCTCTAGAACTTGCTTTGACTCTCATTCAAGATCATATTTCACATATGCATTTGGGCAATATGATTGAGGCATTTTTTTTTGATTTATTAAACCCAACGACCAAATAGCCGCCTCTATTGTATATTATATCCCTTGCTAGCCCCTTTGAGTCTATATCCGCTTTTCTTGATTTGAACCTCCTACTATAGCTTATGGCCAAATGATTGTCTTACCCCTAAGCTAAGACTAGAGAAGTGTTTCATTCTTCTGCATCAAGTTTGATTTGGGAGCTAGAAAGGAGAGTTGAGATCTTTTAGTGGATTTTGGTTGTTTGGTAAAGGGATGTGTAATCTTGGTTGATAAAAAGGAAATCCCTTGTCTTTTTGTACAAAATTTAGAGAAGAGTTGAAATTCAAAGTTTTGTATGAATTTTCCTTGGCTAACTCTTTTGTCTCAGGAAAAAAATCAAAGGAAAAAAAAAGGAAAAAAGAGAAGAAAAACATCAATTAAAAAATAAATTCAAAGAGTGTTAACCTTGTTGGGATTGTAAGATTGTTATGACTTTCAACTCTTCATCTCTTCAAATTGGGGATGTATTTTGTTGATTTGTATTGGTTTAGGGATGATGTTGTATGATGCATTGGAATTGTTTGGCTCTTAGTATATGGCTTCTAGATCCACATTTCCAAAACATTTATTTCCCTCTGACCTTTACCCATGCCCCCCATTACAATCTTATGAAATCCTCATGATTGTCTGGTGTGTTTTCATTTTATTAATGGTGAATTTGAGACTCTTGTCAAGCTTATGGTAGATTTGAGTCTATGGAATAAGAATTGAGGGAACCTTTATATATTTTCAAACACATGAATGATGAGTGCCATATAACTATAGTAAAGTTCTACTAGCCTCGCTAGCTTCATTTGTGTCATATGTTGAATGATTGTATTTGATGATTTGGGGGAATTGATTTAAATTTGACATTGTGGTTTATCAAGTGGTTTTCGAACTTTTCATTCCCTAGTATGTTCGCTAAATGATTTTTGCATTTTTTTGGGCTAACCTTGGATCAGCTTTGCTATTGAAACACTACCTATATCTTTCCTGAGGAGGTTGTGTATATTTCTTTGACTCTAGCATTGCTTAATGACAAGCAACAGTTTAAGCATAGGGGAGTTTTGATAAGTGCTTAATGTATACATCATTTTAGCGCCATTTTACCATATTTTTAGGAGAATGATGTGTTTTAAGTTACTATTTATACTCTTATTCTCGATTTATACTTGGGTATGGTTGTATGATGTATTTTGAAGGATTTTAGGCCATTTCGACCCAGCATTTGACCCTTATTGGGTGTATTTGACCTTCCCCACAGACACCCATGTGTTGCTATGCTGTGGACTAAGAGAAGAGTAGAAATTTGGTTCCACCCAAGACTACGGTCGGACCGTGGTGCCTGCCACGGGCCGTGGTGAGCTGTGTAACTGTGGCCTCTTCATCTTCCTTCGACTGTGTGGCTGAACATGTCCATGTTCTTCTATAAAACCCTGTTTTTCAGCAGAGGAACGCGGAGGAGAAGAGAAAAGCATAGCTTAGTTAGTTTCTTTCTCAAAATTTTACTCTTTAGTTAGTTTTTCAGTTTGATTGGTGTTTTAGCGAGAAATCTTGAGTGTGAGTTCGGTCTCGAAACGGTTTGAAGCCCTTGGTTGAAGGTTGTCTTTGTTAGCCCTTCCCTCCAGATTTTCATAGAATTATTGGTTAGTTGTTGAATATTTAATCATGTGTGAGTAGTTTATCTTTTGTTTAGGGATTAATTTGTTAATGAAAGTGTAATTGGATCATGTTTATCATTGGAATTGTGCTTTGATTCATGATTGGTTTGATTTCATTTTATCAAGTGATTTTTGCATCGTGAGTAGATGTTCTGCCAAAGTTTGCTTGCGCACTTGAAACAATTGAGTGAAAAAATGAAAGGTGACATTCGATTATTAGCCTACTTGATGAAACCTAACAAATCGTCCACTCGAAAGAGAGATTTGCGTATTAGGAGGACTAGAGAGTAATCAAAAATATTTAACCTAGATTAAGGCAAATTAGTTTGAAAGAATGACTTTTGTTTAGTTTAGGCAAATTTGGTTGATTTCGAAAGAATAAACTAAATTTTTGGATAGATTAAAATTCTTCGAAATTATCCGATTAGAGAAAAGTGCATGTTTATCATTTTGATCCAGTCACCTTTCTTAATTACATAAATCCTTAGACGTTTTCTTCTAGATTGAATTTATAATTAGTAGATTTGAAGTTGTTGAATCAAAACCCTTAATTTAGTGCTTGCTTAGCATATTCTGATAGACAAAGCTCAATAGATTACTTTGGTCCCTGAGGATGATCTTTTTATCTATACTTACACTGTCCGTGTACTTGCGGCAGTGGTTAATAGGTCTAAGAATTTGTTGGCCTAGTGCCTCCATCATGGTTTAGAATAGTCATGGCTTTGTCAAACATATTGAAGGGGTTAACTGTTCAACAACCCCAAACATCTTAGACTTCTATGGTGTCATGTTCTCACTGTAAGGCCTTAGATCATATGTTGAGTTCATGTTCTTATTTTGCTTGTCAATTATCTATTTGGAAGGCGCAAGTGAATATTGGCTACCAAAGACCCAAGAATGACCCATTCTCTCCCTATTACAATCCAGAGTGGAGAAATCTCCCTAACTCTTCTTGAAGTAGTGGACCAAATGATGTGGTCCCTAACTCTTAATCTAGAGTGTTTCCTGTAAACAACTCTCATCCATCTCTCATCCTTCTAATTCTAACAGATATCGGTTTTTCAGGATCTGCATAGCACACCTAGACTATTACCTTCTGTTTCTCAGATTTAGTCTCCTCCTGGTTACACTGATATTAATAAGATTGACAGAAGAATTAATAGTAATGTGGAGAGGATGATTATTGTTAATATGGAAAAGATGATGAAAATGATGATTGAATAATTTTCTTAGTGAGCATCATCTACTAGGGAGCCGGGTACTTTTCCTAGTCAACTAGAGGCGAACCATAAGGGTCATGCCTTATCTTCATCTTCTGGAGTCAACCCTAGTGAGAATGATGTACCTCTTTTTCATAGGCGCTTCATCCCAAATAATTAAAGGAGCCTGACATAATAGTTCAGATAGTTGAGTATTCTTCCTGATGTTGCATGTTGAATTCTCATATATATTGATAAGAATTTTGAATCTGCTATGGCATTGTTTGGTAAAGAGCTTTTTGGCCTCAAAAAGCTCTTTTTGTGGGTATCAGCTGTTTGACTTGGGTCAAAAAACTCTTTTAGTTGTTTGGTTAGATAGCTTTTTGAATTAGCTTTTTGGGTATAAAAAGCTAATTTAGAAAAAGCTCTTTGGAAGAGCTTTTTGCATTAGCTTATTACTATTCAACATTAAATTTACCATATTACCCCCTTTCTTTTGACATAATTATATTTATTTAGTTAGTATAAAAATCCTACTCTTCATTTTCAAATGGGCTACATGTAACATTGGACTTTTTATTTTCGATTTTTTTCGTTGGTTTTTTGATCTTTTGGGACAAGAGTTGTGAAAAATCATGATGTTTAAATTAATAATTTTAATTTTAAAATTTCTTCAATTTAAGAAATGATGTAGATTAATTAGTATTTTGTGGTGTAGATCTTTCTAAATGTAATTATGTTATAAATTTTAATTATTACCAAAAATAAAATTAAAGTCAATTAAACAAAAAATCTATGGTAATAAACATCAAATTTGGGTGAAGGTAATTGTAATTTTATATATTTCACCAGTCACAATCTATAATTCACAATTCATGTTAAAAAGAAAAATGAAAATGCAATAAAAATAATTATGTTATTAAAAAAGTAATGAAGTTTAGTTAAGGGGTACAAGGGGAATTTCACCAAATAAGCTTGTTAGAAACAGCTAATGTTACCAAACACTTTTTTCAGAAACAGCTAACGCAATCAGCTAAGTCAAACAGCTAATACAATCAGCTAACAGCTAACAGCTAATTCAATCAGCTAACAGCTGATTGCCAAACAGGGCCTATGTGCTATTCTTCCTTCTGGCAATAATAATGATGCGACTCCTTAGGAAAATGAATTTGTTAGCAAGTTCATTGCATAATGTGTTTAAGAATTCACCAATTTTGTACTGTGTGCTTTAAAATTGCTTCTCCTTTGCCCTCTTCTTGTAAATACATATTGTGAAAAAAATTTTGCTGACCTAATGATGTCATTATAAGTAATGTTTTCCTTTCAGACCTTAATTTAGCTACAATGGTTCGGTAAAGGAATGTTTTCCCTATTCCTCCATGGCCGTATATGAAAAAGACGCCTCCTAGATCATTGTGGACAGCATGCAATACTAAGTCCAACACCTGATGTTGTTTAGCATTCAATAATAAGTTTGCTTTTTCAAACTCTTCTTTCAGTCTGATGACGCCACTGTGAGTGCTATTTTCCTTTCAGATCTTAATTTAGCTACAATGGTTTAATAAAGGAATGTTTTCCCTGTTCCTCTAGGGTCGTATATGAAAAGATGCCTCGTAGATCATTGTAGACAGCATGCCATATCGAGTCCAACATCTGACGTTGTTCAACATTCAATAATGAGTTTGCTTTTCCAAACTCTTCTTTCAGTGTGTCTGCATTGTAGTTTAGCTCTCCTCTTATTATCCTATAGTCTAAGTGCTTGATATCATTAAAGTCAGGTTGAGGCATCCCCTCAAAATCTTCAATTGATTTTCCCAATCTGTTCAAATTCTTTTCTATTTCAACCAAACAGTAGTTCTGGATCTGCTTTTGAGTGAGGATTAAATCTGGGTGATTGAAGAATTTTCACTGTCGGAGCAAAATATCCTTACACAAAAATTATGCGCATGATTCCCTAAGTGGGTCGGAGATTTCGCAGAATAACAATGATGCTACGAATAACTCACGCATTTGAATTGTTGTTGCCCATCGGCCTGCCTCTTGTATTGCATAATTCCATTCATTATCGTCATGTAGAATTCGTAAGGCCTTACATGCTTGTTTGAAGGTGGCATATGTCACACCATTGATTGTTTTGATTTCTTCAAAGCTCCTAGGCCCTTTGACAAAGTTCAACAACATTCTCAAGTAGTATTTTTCTCCAGCAGTTGGATATACATATACAATTTTTCCAACACAACCCTCGCTACCTTCTTGTCCATGCTTTTTTCCTCACCCAGTCATTCTTTTTGTCATCCCATTGTTTTATACATTTATTCCACACAAATTTCAGTAAAAATTCCGCATAAGTTAGTTGTCTTGCCTCTTGATCGATCTCATTCATGTACATCCACTAGGTAAACATTGTTTGTTCTAGGTTTTGCCTCCTTAATAAATGTTCAACTTTAGGATATTTTATACCCTTTTATCATCTAAAATTTTCTCTAAATAAATTGTTAAATTAGATTTTTAATAATGTTTTTGTTTATTTTGTAGGATTTGAAAAATTTTTAAAAAGTAAGCAACAACTACATGGCTTGGATCGGATTGAAGAGAGTAAGAAACAAGAAAAGAAAAAATCAGGCTAAATGGAGCCCAACGGCCCAGCTCACAAGCCCAGTCTCTCCCCCTTCCTCCTATTTCTTTATCCCTCTCTTTGGACCCGGTTCTCTCCTCTTCCCAGCCCAGATACGGCCAGCCCGGGCCTCCTCCTCCCTCTTTCTCTTCCCCGCATTCCTCTCGGGCCAAGATGAAGCCCTAAGGCCCATCTTTTGCCCAGCCCGGTCTGTCCTCGCTCTTTGCTTTTTCTCTCTTTCTTTCTCTTTTGGGCCTGGCCCGTTTGCTCCCCTATATGCCTCCTTCTTTCTCGAGCTGTGACTCGATCTGCCCTCTCACTTAAGAGTCATGCGTCTGGCATGTGACACAGCAGCCCCCCTTGTGGCCTTCTTCTTCTTCTTCGTTCCCTCATTCCCCAACTCCACGAACAGAGCCATCAACAGAGCTCTTCGGCTTCCCCATAACCGGCCATGGCTATCTTCCTCTCTCCTCTCATTCAATCATCCGTTTCACTCTTTCTCTCTCCCCCTTCATTATCTATCATTTCCATCATCATCACGGGATCAGTTTTATGGGTCACAAATTTGATAATTAACGGAGGGCAACGAAGGGACGGATGGCTGCGTTCTGAGCGAGCATCGAGCAAGGGGGCACGCTTTTTAATGAAGTTCGGGTAGAGAGAGTGGCAGAGGAGGGTAGCTTCAATTTCACTCGAATTATGGATTTTAATCTTTAGTGGAACTTGTAGTTGCAGTTTTGATTCTTTCGTTTTCATACTCGTTCATGTTTTGTTTAGTTTCACTAATTGATTTAATTAGACTTTAATTCGTTGATTTGCAATTCAGCTTTCACATTGTGGAATTTTCCGAGTACTATGATTCAATAAGGTGCAGCAAGTTTGCGTTCAATTATTGTTCACGGATGCTCTAATCCTAGCTTCGGTTCTGAGTTTGGATTTGGAGACTCACAGTTTGGGTTGTTTGGCTCCTCTGATCGACAAATGCAATTTTAAGTTCTACTTGCTTATACTATTTGGATTTGCTGTTTCGAAATTGGCTTATAAACTTGGCTTATGAATTTGCCCATATCCTTGGTGAGAAAGATGAATTTGGCTTCGAATTTCATGTCCTGGATTACTGATTCAAAATCTTAGTTTATTTCATCTATTTTGTTCTAGGTGGTTCAAAATCACTATTTAATTGATAATGTTAAATTGGTTGCATTTGTAGTGGCTTAAATTCACAACCATCCCTGAGGACGATACTTATAATTCATACTGTGATAAACCATATATTTGTGGAAATTACAACAGTAAATATTTGAGATATTGCTTGTCTGGCAGTGTGATTGCTTGTTAACCAGGAAGATGAAGCTGCAAATGCATCACAGAAGGGTTGCGATCTTAAATCTCGAATTGGAAAATTCTCCAGCATGCTTCACATGCCGATAAATATCTGCAATCCATAGGTACTCTTTTATTTCATTGCATGGTTTCTTTTTGTTATTAGTACTTTGTCCATCATCTCTAGGCCTTTGCAAGACCATTGTTGTCCTGTCAAGCCCCTTGTTGATATACTTGAATAGATACTTGATTATCCATGACCCATTGCATCATTCAACGTTAATACGACATTCAAACGTAAGAAGCAATTAAAGATTATACGGGACGACAAATCTGTTATTGAGCTTGAAGTCTCCCTTCAAAATGTACCTATGATAGTTAGAATAAGTGTTACCATTTTGTCAGGTGTTTGGACAAATTTTTTTTTTAAAATATTTTGCATACCTTCCATCATTTGTTCTTCTATATATTGCATATCCATTCTCATCAAGGGTCGTTTCTGTTTGGTAGGCTTTTAGGAATTTTTCTATGTAGAAATTGTTATCCTTGTCCATGCATGTTGCCTTTGTGTTTGCTTGTCCACATGGTCCATGCATCATAAATTGAGCAACTAAATCATGTGCAGTAATATCGTCATTTTTGCTTGGTATTTCACCAGTAATGATGCTATTATAAATTCGGTGGTCCTGTCATTGGTTGACTTGTCCAACCATAATAGTATGTGCGCACATGGCAGTCCTCACTTCTGGAATTTAATAGTGTATAACACTAAATGTAGATATGCAGGAGGCAATGGAAAAGAAATGAGGAGATTAGACGCATTAATTTAGATTATAAATATCAGAGTTTAGATAATGAATCGTGTGAAGGATGGGGGAACAAAAGAGATAGTACATATTGAGTATTCACCTGCACCTGTTTTTTCGAAATGGTTTTTCTGCATTAATTGTTTCATTAGTTGCTCCAATTCAATTTAAAAACTCTTGGTACTATATCCGGTGTGTCCTCTGCCTGATGACCATCATTTTTGATTAACATGTGTTCAATCTGCTTCCATTTTGAATTAGCTGTCATTGTAATGAACAAATTTGGGTTTGAGTACCATCTACAAATTGCCATGGCATCTGAAAAATGTTGCATTGTATATCTTGGGCTCCCAGTGAAGGAAGCGGGTAGTATAATATGTTTCCCAACTGATGCTTCCCTATCATCTCCCTTGTCTATTGTATCACATAAATTGCTGAAAATTTTAGTCCTTAAACTTGGTTGACTATTCCATATGTAACTCAATCATTCAGATTCAATGGCAGTGAATGCATCGACCATATACTGTTGGAATAATTTTCGACCTGCCCTTATAATTCTCCATCATTCTTCCTCTCTCGTAGACTATATGCATAAAATGCTCTCATAGTTAGGCATTGTCTAACTGTTCTCTTCCTGTTGTTGTCTGTGTTATAAGGGATTGCATCATGGGAACCATCGTCTCCATATGGGAAGAGTAGAGGATATCGTAACATCGTAAAGGATGGGTACTGCTCATCTATGCGCATTAGTCCTATGATCTTATTGTCAATAACTATATCTCAACCCTTCTTGCTACAATCAAAGTCACCTACAATTAAGGCAGCAATCTCTGATGAAGTAAGGGCAATATATTGTCTTGATCGATTTGCAATTAGCTTGATATGGAAGTCAATGTCTTTCCCTTTGTCAATTCTATCTCTTGGCATTCTGAAGGTTTTTGCCAATGGGTTGACTTCATCACACATGTTCATCAAGCCTTCCACGATTGTCTCATTGATTTTCTTTTTTCATTCAGCATATGTTACAGAGTTCATTCTATTTTGTACTTCATGGCTTGTCTCATATATGTATAACTGAGCAAATTAGGGCTGGCTGTTTTTTGTAGGTAACATAGACCCGATTTGAGGACAATTTTGGCTGCTTATCCTAAAGGCATATGGTCTAGGCGTTTTATTTATTAGTCGGTCAACGTTTGCCCCAGTAGAAGTGAAGTTGAACATGGAATTGTAGACTCAAATTTGATCCTTGAACTTCTTAGCTCTGGCTCCCCCATCAGAATTGAATAGACTTTTTAGAAATATTGGTGAGTTTTTGAGTTAAGGGATCTTTATTTTTCCCTCTAAGTGGCACATTGAGAACCTCAGGTTCCTAGTATCATGTCCTTTATCCATTCTCTCCTTATACCGCATTGTAGCGGTACAGTGTTTGCATTCTTGTGTTGGCATTTCCAGGTGGAGGTAAGTAAACATATTTGCTAGTAAAAATCAGATGTTAGAATACATTTCAGCAAAACATCAAGCATCAAAGTAACTGTAAATTAGTTGGTTATATGCTTTCATAATTTTAAAATTAAATCATCCTATGTCGGCGTTGATTTTTTTTTTGGTTTTGGCTTTAGCCGTTAGATCCTTCTAAGATTTTAATACGTTGAAATAATTAGCTAAACAAAGAAGACTTCAAGGTGGTAAATTACTACCTGGGAAATATGTAGGAACTTGTGCCTTCGTAGTAACTGAACAAATAGTTTATGAGAGCTATTCTAGAACATTGATTTAAATATCTCCAGTGGTGGCATTGGGATAGAAAAATGATGACTTTCTTTTTATTTAATTAGGCTGCAATGCCACAATAGTCTCAAAAGAAAAAGGGGACGGAGTGAGATGAAAAAGAAGAAAGTCGTCCTTTTTTTTGTACTTTCCAATTTGGGATTATTCTTGTTGTAACCAGAGGGTAATCTCTATTTCATTAGTTCCTTGCTATCTACAGATTGCATATTGTAATGCATTAAGGAAAAACTTACATGCATATTGAAGGCTCTTGTTTTGGGTTTTTTTTTTGAAAAAAAATATTTGAAAGAGGAGGGGGTCTTCTGAACAGACTAACCTTTTTGAAATCCACTTATTTCGTTTCGTTGGATTTTAGATATACTAGAATCATGCTCTTGTATTTTGTTGTTGATACTTGTTTGCCTCCTTTTTGTCACCTCTTTATAGTAATTGAGTCTGTCTACAACTGCAAATGTTTGTTTGAGATGAGGTAGTTTATCCATTATGCAATATTGTTTCAAGAATCAGTTATGGAGTCTTTGTTGGTGAATGTTTTAATTTAGTTCCTCGTCGACATTTATACACATCTAAATGTATTTCAAATTCCATTTCCTTAATAAATTGTGAATTTAATTATCTTTTTTTGAATAATCATAATTTACCATTAAATATTTTGTAACAGTCATTAATTTGGCCTTGTAAGTTGAGAGTTATGAAGGTAAACTATGGATTTATAATCTTTTTATATATTTATGAATTTGGTTTGTTTTTCTATTTGATCATTCAATTCGACATGTATAACTAATAGTGCTTTCATTGGATGAGATTTTGAATGGTATGTGTTGTATAAAATACATTATGAAATTAATTTTGTTATGATTTAGTGATCATTTTTTTTTTTGTTGGCAACTGACTGTGCATTAACTGTGTGAGATTTGTAAAGATATTAGATGTTTAAAACACATTAAACAGTCCATTCAAGGGTTCTTAATTTTTTGTTAAATAATACCGTTACAAATTGAAAGTAATTGAAGCTTTTCAAACGGACATAAATTATAAGCTTGAAGTAATTCAAAATTTGAAATTGAAAATAGAAACTAGACATTGGACATTGTATTTTAAATTCTGGATTACTTTTTTTTTCGTTAGAATACATTTTGCATTTTATTTGTTTATTTTTTATCATTTAACATGTGTAAATGAATTCAAAAATAGTCCTTCCAGCTAAGAAGGGGAACCCTATTATTCTCTGTTAACATTCACTAGACCGTAGTTACATGTAGTGAAAGCAACTAATAAATTGATGGCCATTTTCCTTGTCTTTTTATAAAAGTAACTTATAAATTGATTTATGTTCTCATGGGCTTGCATGGATTAATTGTTTCCTTGCAATAGTTACATGTAATGAGGAATGTTCATCATCAAAGTTCAATGTCTGAAGTGTCTCAGTCACATTTTCGGTCAAAAAACTGTATCTTTGTTGTCATGAATTTAAGTTAGCCATTGTTAGTGATCTTGAATTCTATTGGGCATGTAGTATTTCAACTCTTTTAGTCTTTTGTTTACAAATGCTAGGGGAAGAGTTGAACCTAAAGCACATGAATGTGTTAGCACATGACATGACATACACCTTTAGGATGGACTAAAATTGGTGCCTTATAAATTACTCGTTTAGCTGATCAGTATGGTGCAACTGACATGTGCTTATCCGTGGACATTTGATGTTGTCTTATGTTGTTGAAGTGCAGCCATGTGCTGATTTAATGTGCAAAGGTTCAAACCTTATGTTGAATCTTGCTGGCTGAACAATAATAAGTGTAATTTTGCTTGTGGTTGATTCAGCCTATGTCTGCTAATTGCTACTTAATTTCGTGAAATTTCAGGTCAACCAAGGAGACATCTGCTCCAGAGTGGTTGGAGTGTGTTTGTCAGCTCAAAAAGACTTGTGGCTGGTGATGCATTCATCTTTCTCAGGTTTGTTATCTTGCTCAAATCAGTTTATAAATTGCTAATATGCTGCCATTTTGAAGGGGATGATATAGTTTTTTTATTTGAATTGCTTCAGAGGAGGAGAATGGTGAACTTCGTGTAAGGGTGATCATTACAAAAAAACACGCGTTTTGAAACCGAAAATTACGATTTCTAAATAAGCAAAATCGGCTTCTAATAGCAATTAGAAATTGATTTGAAACCAAAAGTCGTCCGTTTCTGGAAGCTTTGTTGCAAAGCAACTTTGAAACTGAAGTTGGTTTGGTTTCTAAATCGAAAATCGATATTTGAAACCAATTACAAATCAGTTTCAAATATTAGAAACCGAAGACATGCATCGGTTTCCAATATCAGAAATCGAATTGAGTCATTTGTTTCTAATATATAAAAACCGAATTTGTACATCAGTTTCTAATATTTAAAACTGATGAGTGGTTCGGTTTCTAAAGTTTGAAACTAATTATATTAATTTTGTTTCTGATTTTGGAAACCAATCAGTCAATTCAATTTTAAATATCAGAAACCAAGTATAGTCTGCAGTTTCAAATTTGTAAATTTCTGAGTGTCATGTTCTTTCGGTTTTGAAAATAAAAGAATGGTAGTTTCCAATCATAACATAAACTTGCCAACTTCAATCCCTGTAGTAATTGTACACCTCTTCCAATAATACCATAACAAAACCAAGACAGCTCAAAGTTCTGTAATGAAAATGCATAATATGTATATATAGTTATATCATGTAGCAGGGTGTTGTTGCATCGTCTATTAAATCTAGCAGTGGTGAGCATTGATGCCCAAATTTAGACCATTTTCGTAAGTACCTTTGGCCTTGTACTCTTCGCCCTCTTTTTTTCCCCCCCTCCTCTTTTACCCTCCCTCCTGTTTTTTCTTTTGTAAATTTATTATTCCATGTTTTTTGGGGATATTCAAGAGTTTATTGTTCTCTGTTGCCCGTTGGAAGAGAGGAGAGGAATTAGGAGCTGAACTTCAGTTTCTGAAATTGAGGCTGTAGGATTTAAATTGAGTGGTTTTATTTGGGAAAGGTTTGAAGTAAATAATTTTAGCTCGGTGGATATTAACGAGTAATGCACTAAAGTGACGCCAGGGAAATTGTTGTTCATACGTTCGGATCCAAGAGTAGAATTGGTAAAGTTTGATCAAAACTCTTGGATTTTGCATACATTCACAAGAGTAGAATTGCATGATTTATTTGATTAAATAAAACTCAACTTCTACATAATATATGAAAATACTTAAAAAGCTACTATGATAACATAACAATATATGAAGATACTTAAAGCAACTATGGATATGCTCTGGTCCATGAGTATCAAACTTCATCTTCCATGTCGTTAAAGGATGTCTCCTTGGTTTCACGACCCTCTGAATTAGCATCTTCTCTGGTAAAGCTCAACCTTGCTTGAGGATTAATTTAGAGATAATAGGTCAATAAGATAGCAGAACCAGCACTATAGGGTATTTGTGAAATTCATATGATAATATCCCGTATTACCTTATTTTTCGCTTTCGCTTTCTCATTTGGCTTCCACTTGGTTCTTCAATTCCAATTTCATTGTTTTCTTCAAGCGTCACCTTCTTGCTGAAAGTATTTGTGTTAATTATATTACAAAATTCTACATTCGTCCTATTGTTATCAATAGAATTAAGGTATAAGAGTTGAGTGACAATATCATCCTCAATTTCACTACATTGCTTTTTCTTCTGGTTATTGCCCATTCATTCTAGCATTTTATTCTTAAGAGTTATTGTTTATAAATTAGTTTTAATTATGAAACGATTTCTTACTTGTTAAATTGCAAAAGCAAAAGAATACATTAAGTTCTTATTTTAGCATCAATGCTTTTATTGTTTAACATCATTTTACAGTAAAGTTATTTTTTACTTCTCTAAATTGTTCTTTATAAATTAGCCTTGATTGAAAAACTGAGTTTGTTAAATTTTAATAGTAAAAGATCACACTAAATTTTTATTATTGTGACATTTGAGATTAAAGACATTTTTTTTTAAAAAAAAAAAAGATAGCCACTGAAAAAGTGACTCTTATCAATCCACCATTAGTCAATTCATATCTTTTGGTTAATTTCAATATAAGATTTTTTTATATATACAAGAATGATGTATTTGATAAATTTAGAAATTTGTACTTTGACTTTCTTGTGAGTTATTTATATTATGTTTTGGTTAGAGACATAATGTATATTTAGTGAGCAAATGCTTGAAAAATTGATGTTTCACTTATACGTTTTATGTCTTTCAGTAAGCTATGACATAAATTTAGTGATTATCATACATGTGTGTGTGTATATATGCATATACATAAAGAGGACAAGAGTAAAATAGATTTAATTTAGTTGAATAAAAAATACATAAATTTAATTGAATAAAATACAATACAAATGCTCTTATGTTATAATAAAAAATGAGCAAGATAGGGGCGGATCTAGGTAGTTCTTATGGGTGTCCATGGACACCTCTAGTCTAACAAAATATTTATAATTAGTTTTGAAGAGGTTTGAAATAATAATAGTGGACACCCAAAAACAAAGGCCCAAAAATCTTGAAAACATTTACGTTCAGCTGGCCTAAGTTGTTAAATGCTAACATGTTTATTTAAATTTTTTTAACAAAAATTTACAGCTGTAAAGAGGAGTGGTCAATCTCGCAGTCTCTCTTGTCTAACTCCTTCAATCTCTCTCCTCCTCTTAGGTGAGGACCCAGCAGAAAGAAAACAAAAGAAGCAGACTTCATTTGCCATTTCTCTCTCTATCAAATTCACTCAATTTTGCTTGCAGACTTCATCTCCGGTTAGGACATGATCTAGGTTGGTGCCAAGTCCCCAAGTCTCTCCCTCCCTCCCTCTCTCTCTCTCTCTCTCTCTCTCTCTCTCTCTCCCCCCCCCCTCTTTTTGTGTGTGATTGTCTCTCTCTCTTTCTGATAGAAGCAGAGGGAGGAAGGAAAGCTTTGAAGTCTAAATGTCCATTGTTGATGAATGAAGACTCCAGCATCAGATTCGCGAGCAGGCCACTGCCCACGACAACCGACGACCGTGAATCCATGACCCACTGCATCACTAACTGCGTGACCATATTCATCAAGTCGAAGGTTGCCATGTCTTGCTTGCACTGTTAGGTTTTCACTTTTGAACACACACTTAATTTAATTTCTCAATTTGCTCGCAGTGTTAGGATTTTTTGTTTTCTAATTCCTCAATTTTCTCTGTCCCCAACTTAATTCCTCGGTCACAACCAGCCGACGCCACCAAACCGCTTTGTCTCTACCCTTATGTTGTCTGTTCTAACAGTTCATGAGTCCAAGATCTGTGCCTACTGTGTAATCAATTATTCTTTGTTGTGCTTTTAATGCTGTTTTTTGATGACACTATGTTATGATTCAAGCTCAGTTTTATGTAATTTCATCTGGGCTTGATGATTTTTAGCGCTAAATTTATGGGTAGTAGTTCAAATTCATTATTGTAATTGCTTTACTTTGCTTCGTTAATCGTTATGTGTTGTTGCAATTGCTGGATTATGTTCAGTAATTTCGGTTCTGTTGTCGAGATGTTATGTACTTGTTAGCTCTCGTTGCCTTGAAATCTCCCATTGATCATGCCTAAATCTATGAAGCAACCAACATTAGCTAAGAAAGTTCCTAGTTTCTCTTATGAGACTGCAACCAACATTCAGTGAATTCCCACTTCATGTCCTGACTCCTGAAGCATAAACATGGCACCAACCTACATCATTCAATAACTCTCTAATAGCCCCCTAGGATTAGTATTACTTCTGTGAAGTTAAAAAGCTGTCTAAATAGTTATTTATTCAACCACCTAAATCACTTCCAACTATCACAAAACAACAGAAATGTTCACTGGCCATATCAAACTATCAGAGGCATCATCGCATTCGCATTCATCATGTATTTGGGAGAAAAAATGTCTACATTTACAATGGAATGTATTAATTAATTGAAATTTAGACTCTTAACGACCTTGATTTTACATTCGAGATATTGTTTCTTAGCTAGCTAATGTTGTCTCATTGTTCCCTTTTTTCTTGTCTAGTTTATATGGATCAATTCTTATTGATTCTATTAGGTATCAATTTCAAAGTATGGGAAAACATAAAGAACAATTGTAATATTAGACTATTGTAAAATTTCATAAATTGTTCAAACTTTATTTTATGGTATACAAGTGATGAATGTTAGTAGGTGAACATCCATAATTCAAATTTCTAGATCCGCCATTGGAGTGAGCTATCATATAACTCAAAACTTGAAAAAACTATTTTGCAATAACTATACTTCTAAAGTTTGTAATCAAAATTTGGGTCAAAACCGACCTCTCTTCACTCGTTAGAAAAAAGAATTATCTTCTGAAGGATGAGGTAATATGCAATATGCATGAGACTTTTTAAAATTAATGCTCAATTAAATAAATGCTTGTGCTAGTGGTGAAACAAGATAAGCTTCTTCTTTTTTGGTTTTGTATCTTCTATTTTACTAAAGTCGAGTTAATATTGGTCTGATAAAGGGTAGAGATCTCCCATAACAGATTTTCTCCATTCACAAGACTCGAACTCGAGACCTTGTTTAAAGAAAACAAGTATCAAACTACTTGTACCAACTTGTATTGGTAACATGATAAGCTTCTAAGTATTCACATGCCATAAGTCATAATTTATTGTTTCATAACGCAGTATATAAATTAAAAATGAAATTGAAACCCAATTAAAAGTCATAGGATGAAATGGCATGCTTGATATAATGTTACATAAAAGTAACATTAGTTGAAACTCCATCCGTTGAATAAGACGGGTCTTCGAATAAGAAAAGAAGTAGAAAATCAAGGTGTTACGTACGTGCCTGATCACCTAACATGGCAAGTTGAGTATGCATAGTAGCATGAAAATTATATAATCGGGATTAGTAACACTTAATTAAATTTAATTTCTTGCCTCTCTCTATAATCCACAATCTTTTGTTTTGATACACCTTTGTGCTTCTTTTATTATTATTCTTCTAAGTGGTCCTCGATCGTCATTATCTTTAAAGAATTTCATGCTTTTTGTTGTCCTCATGACTAGGGAGGAACAAACTTTACGATTGAAAAAGGAAAATAATCATTTAGCACATAATAATTACAGTAATCCTTCCAATAAATAACTATTGTTACAATAAAAAAAGTCTTTGATCACTGTAGTGCTTTCGGTAGGTAAAATTTGTATAAATAAACTAATTTTATATTTCATTGTAATCTTAACCACAAAGAGTTTAATAACCAAACACCTAGTGATCAGATGTATGTTTTTCTATATTCCGAATTTGGCAACTTGGACCTCACTAACGTCATCTCATAGATATAATCACAACTAATATGATAATATTGAGATCATAACATTAATACAGGCTGTCCCCAGTCTAAATCCCCCTCTATTTATTTAATGTATAGTGAAAGCATTAATATGAACACATTATCTCAAGTATTCTCCTCATTTATCATAATTAAACACCTCATAAACTCCTATTATCAAACAAAAAAATTAAGTGCATTCTATATTCCGTAATGTTTATTAGGTAGTCAATTAATAACCAAAAGCATATTGGAGATCACATTATCTTCAAATGTTACTAAGTTTGGCAAAAGCAGATGAAGTAATAGGATATGAAGTAATAGGATGTTTATCTTAAAATGTTGTTTGACCATAACATTATTAGGCATTTGCACAATCACTAATAGGTGGGAAGAAGTTTTATATTTACACCACAAGGGCACGATGTAGCTATAGCTAGTCGATAAATACGGGTCATCACTAGGAGTTGTGATTCAATGTACCAAAGCTAGCACGAGTGTTTCATGTTAGGCAATCAATAGGTGACGAATACGAAGGCTAAACTAATTAGGAAAGCAATGAAACGTGTTTGGGTTGTGATATGACCACTTTACAGATCAATTAGTCAATACAAGCCCTAGTCTACCCAAACCCATTCTAGCATCTAGAGATGGTTGGCTGCACTATTAAAGCTCACTTAAGCCATCTTTTATGGTCATGAGATAGTATAATTTGCCTAACCGCTATTTCAATGGGGCGAGCCCAGTTAGGTTATAAGAATAGTAGCCCTTAACATAGCTAGGATTCAAACGATTATTATGTCAAAATTCCGACTATTCTTTATTCCATGATAGTAACTTAATGTCACATTTCGTCATCAACCAACTGCCCAAATAGATAGATAAAAGTCTCTTTCATCGAACACTTACCAGGAAAGAACAAAGACTTAAAATTACAAGTATATGTAAGTGAACATGTGTGTCATGTAGTCTAGTTATTAGTCCTAATCAATGTATACAGGTGAACACATATGTCTACATAATTTGATGACAAGCAACCAATTGCATTGTATAGTTATATCAACCAATGTCGAATTATAGGGTATTTCTTCTGGAATTCCTCCACTCAACGTTTAATTTGCAAACTATTTTAAGTGTGCAGCGATGGCCAATCACAACATCAGCTATGTCCTTTGTCTACTTTTCACCTCCTTCATGCATGCTTGTCTACTCTAATACTTGTTGATGCTTATGGTTCCTATTGAGTCAATCAACATCCCTTATAATTCCACTAGCTTTCCCTTGTCACTAGTTTTGATACTTGCCTCATCTTCTAAAGATATAGAGGGACCACCATCACCATTGCTTCACCTCAATGGTGACTTTCTTCTGAGGGCCTTGAATTTATTTTTGTGCACTATGCAACTGTATGGTAAACATTTGCACACCCTAGCACAGAAGATAATAGAGATGGCATGACATATAGCAACTGTAGACATAATAGCTCAATCACTCATAATTACATTATGTCAATCCATAATTCTATATAATAACCCAATTATAAATATAACTATTGCTAAATTCATGCAATGCACGACTTGCTGAAAGGTTTTGCTAAGTGATTTGTAAAATATGATAACATGTTCTATTATTTTTTAGCAGAGATTTATATAGATAATGATGTTTTTAAATATTATAGTAGGTTGATAAACTTTTAAAGGTAAGTTGTTTGAGAATAGAAAAATTGCCTCAGAAAATATTGAAAAGAAGTTTGAAATTTAATATTAATTTAATGGGACAACTTTTAAACTGAAATCTCAGGAGGTGGTCCTTTATTGACTACCTTTAGTGGTTGTGCAAATACCTATAGGTGAAGTTTAAACTGCACCATTGTATTTTTTTTAAATAAATATACCAGCGTTGTCCTAATAGATTTATCTTCAAATTTAGTAACTTTCCAAATAAAAAATTGATTCACTATACATTAAGGTAATGTTTGGTTGGAAGAAAAATGACTTTTACGGAAAATCATTTTCTATGGAAAATGTTTTTTCAAGGAAAATTAATTTTCATGTCACATTTTTCGTTGTTTGGTACAAGATAAATCATTTTCCACGAAAAAGATAAAAATATCAATTAAATTATTTAAATGATGAAAACTATCGATTGAATAGTGATAGTTGATATAAATGTTGATCGAATGAAGGAATTTTAAGCTTAAAATTCATATTTGAGATTTTTGAACACTTTCTCTCGGATTATGAAGTTTCGATCTAAACTGTTGAAATTATTTTAGTCATAAAAAACATTAATTGAATTGTTTAAGTGACAAAAAATATCGATTGAATTGTCATGACGAAGAAAAATGTTGACCAAATGAAAGAATGTCGTGCGCAAAATTTGGATTTTAACGTATTTTAGTATTTCCTATCCGGTGATCAAGTTTCGATCCAAACCATTGAAATTGTTCTAGAGGTGAAAATATTGACTGCACTATTTAAGGGGGGAAATATCAATTGAATTGTTGCTGTGGAAAAACATGTTGAGCAAATGAAAGAATCTGAAGCTTAAAATTTAAATTTAAGCCTATTTTAATATTTTCTTTCTGATGATCAAGTTTCGATCCAAACTATTGAAATTATTTTACTGGCGAATTGACTAAATTATTTTAGTGGTAAAAAATATCAACTAAATTGTCGTGGTAGAGATAAATATCGATCAAATGAAAGAAATTTGAGGTGAAAATTTAGATTTGAATTTATTTTAATCTTTCCCATCAGATATTCAAGCTTCAATCCAAACTATTGAAATTGAATTTTTCACCAAAATTCAGCTGACCATATCATCAGAGAGTTAAAGAAGAAAAATTGGCTTCCCACCTTGTCAAAAAGGAAATCATTTTCCTCCAATGGGGGGGAAATCATTTTCCTTGAAAAATAGTTTTCCACCCTTTATTATGTCAAACAACGAAAAATCGAAAAATTATTTTTAGGAAAATTATTTTCCCCCCAACCAAACACTACCTAACTGAATTGCATATTCATTGGTAATCAACAATATATGTGAACAACTTACTCCTGTTGTCCGCACCCTCCAGTTAAGCCAACATGTTTGATATGTACCTTTTTCCATTAGGCATTGTATTGTAGTAGGTTTACAGTACTAGTGTAACATCACGTAGTAGGGACAGAACAGGTGTAATGTGATCACTGGCCCTCATGTCAATGATCCATGTGCTATTTGCAATAGTAGTAAACAAACAAAAACCTTTACTTGCCAAAAAACCTGCAAAAGTTATGGCATCACTATCATTTAGTTCTTGTTCAGCATTGTACTTGCTAAGAACTTGCATAAGCTGATTGTATTGTTCTGGTCTTAATGCTAGAGTTGTTGCTGACGATTGGCTAAACTTGTTGGAACACCATCAAACGACTGCACCACTATAACCATTCTACTCCCTTTGTAAAAACCTTATGTCCAGGAGGAGAACCATGAATCTTGTAGTTTCTCAATAGTACAGCTTGCCATTTTGTAGTAATTAGAAAACATTTGCTTTCTGTCTTAAATGCCACTCCTTGGCACATTCTTGTAGTTGGTATTGTAATTGGCATTGTGATTAGTTCTATATGTAGATTTCTACTGAGAATTGTAAAATCTCTGCTGTGTTGGCATCATTGTATACTCAATTGTTAAAGCAACTTGTCCTTCTATGCTACTATGAAAAGTTGTTGAACCATGACTAAGCTGAGAAACAACATTGAGAGATCTCTATTTTTCTTCTTGCAAAATTAGGCTATAGACCTGATCTATATTTGGCAAAGATTTCATCATGAGTATACTTCCTCTCATGATCTTGCAATCTTTATTTAAACCAACCAAGAAGTGCATGAGTTGTTGGTCTTGAATCAATTTATGCACAACCCTTAAACTAACACATTATTTTCGACAACTACAAAGAGAAATTATGATCATGCTATTCTATATTCCTGATTTGAGTAAAATAATCTGCAACAGATTATTTTGATCATACTGGCAGATTATTTAAACTAAAGTAATCTGCGACTGACACATTATTTAAACTAGCACATTCAGTTCCACAATTACAAAGAGGAATATAGTCATGCTATTTTATTCTTGATTTGGTACAACTGACAGATTATTTTGAGAGATCAACTACAATCTCTTTGAGCGCTAAAGATTCTTGTACCATCAACTTCTCCAAATCTTTGCTCAAGTTAAACCCAAATAGCACGAGCTGTGG
>JAKOGI010001270.1:267402-270138 GCA_029747015.1 Carnegiea gigantea | reverse complement strand
TATATATATGTATGTATGTATGGACATATATATATATATATATGTATGTATGTATGTATGTATGCACATATATATATATATATATATATATATATATATATATATATATATATATATATATATGTGGGTGTATATATATATATATATATATATATATATATATATATATATATATATATATATATATATATATATATATATATATATATATATATATATATATATTTTTTTTGTATATATATATATATATATATATATATATATATATATATATATATATATATATATATATATATATATATATATATATATATATATATATATATATATATATATATATATATATATATATATATATATATATATATATATATATATATATATATATATATCATGTGTTTATATAAGTCATTCTTCTTCCCTTGCCAATGGCGAGAGGGCGAAGAGGGAGACCCAGGCAGAATGTCCAACCTAAAACGACTCCATTGGTGAATTCAAGTGGCCATCAGGCTAACTCGGAGCCGACGGAGGCTACTGATGAGTACCCAGTATTAGGAAACCCTAATTTTGGCCCAGTAGGTGAAAGAGTTCCTTCCAATGTGCAGAATCAGAGGCGGCCAACGACCACATATGCAGCTATGGTCAATCCGGATGAAGGGTTAGCATTAAAGTTTGTAGAGGCGTCAGTCATCAACGGAACGAAGTGTGCTAAAATTGAACACCAAGATGTGGCAGCAGAGATAGAATATTGGAACCAAGTAGTTATTTGTTGTGTACTTGGGGCCAATCCCCCACTTGGGGTCATTAATGGCTATGTTCGAAGGATCTGGAGCCGGTATGAGATTGACAAGGTGGTGGCTGCGCATAAAGGAATTTATCTTGTGAGATTCAAATCAGCCTAGGATAAGGAGGCAGTGCTTAGTAAAGGTATATATTATTTTGCTCAAAAGCCGTTCATAATCAAAGCCTGGAATGAAAATTTGGAGTTAGATACCATTTTAATAAGCTCATTACTTATCTGGGTTCAATTTCCTGAATTGGATGTGAAGTATTGGAGTGTCGAGAGCCTCAGTAAATTGGGTAGTTTACTGAGGATTCCACTTAAAACGGATAAACAAACCATAGAGAAAGTTTACATCAACTATGCGAGACTGCTCATTGACATACATTTGGATGGACCGTTCCTAGATTATGTTGATTTTATAACTGATAAAGGGATTGTGACTAGGTAGAGAGTCAAGTATGAATGGATGCCTTTGAAATGCAACCATTGCAATATGTTTGGGCATTTGGAGACAGATTGCAGGAAAAAGAAGAACAGACAACCAGAATGGAGGGTTGTCACGACAAGGGATCAAAGTCTTGAACAAGAAGCAGTGCAACAACCACTGATGGAAGATTATGTAACTCCAAGAAGAATAATTCGGACAATGTCACCAACCAGACCTGAACCTACAAGTGCATCAAATTCATTTCAAATCTTGCTTGAAAATGAGATAAGGGAATTGGTTACCCATTGACCTGTGGTAAGGATCCCCCCCTCATGGATAGCATATTAAGCTGGAACATACGGGGTCTTAATGGCCCGAATAAACAGGAAGACTTGAAGATCTTCCTCCAGAATAATTCAATAGGCTTGGCTGATTTTCTGGAAACGAAAGTCAAAAGGGAAAATGTTAATAAGGTTGTAAACAACCTTTGTCAGGGCTGGGATTGGCACAGTAATATTCAATCTAGTGAAAAGGATAGGATTTGGATTCTATGGAGGCCAAACTGCTATGCAGTCACCATTGTTGCAACTACTAATCAAATGGTTCACTGTAAAGCTATACAACTCAGTACGCAGAAGAAATTCCATCTCACAATAGTGTATGGATTCAACAAAGAGGAGCTTCGAAGACCACTATGGAATGACCTCAAAGATATCAGTCAGCAATCTTTGGGTGCCTGGTGTGTAGCTGGAGATTTCAATGCAATCCTGCACTCATAAGATCAAATAGGGGGTGAGGCTATACAAGATAGTGAAGTCGGAGACTTCACAGATTGCATCACTGCTTGTGAGCTATCTGAAATGCAGAGTAATGGCCCTTTTTTCTCTTGGTCCAATCGTGGGCGTAATGGCAAACAAATATGGTCAAGAATTGACAGTGCTGTCAAATCTGGAATGGTTTTCCACATTCGATTTCGCTCATGTTGATCACATGGTGGAGGGGATATCTGATCATACCCCAGTGAAGCTCATCTTCCCTCAATGCCCAAGAGCTAAAACTAAATTCATGTATTGTGACATGTGGGGGAAAGATACCAGAATTCAAGATATTGTAGCAGCAATCACATAGCACAGGCCGCCAAGGGTCAAGATGTATCAACTAGCTGAAGTTCTTAAGAGTCTAAGGAAGCCACTGAAGCATTTGAATAACACAAGATTCAAGGATGTCTATCAACAGCTTGATATTACTAGAGAGAAGTTGGAGAATATTCAGATGAGGCTTCATCAAGATTATCATAATAGCCAACTGCAAGAACAGGAGAAAGAGGCTAGGGATAGATATCTTGATATTTTGGACTCGGCTCTTAAACTTATGCATCAGCAAAGTAAAATTGGTAAAATTGAATGGAGTAACAAAGGGGATCAATGCTCTCGACTATTCTTTGCAAAGATGAACCAACGCAAACAAGCAGACTACATTTACTCCATCACAAATGCCCAGGGGCAAGAAGCTAGAGGATTTGCGG
>JAKOGI010001270.1:239902-262402 GCA_029747015.1 Carnegiea gigantea | reverse complement strand
CAACTCATGAGAAGTATCTTAATCAAAAAAATTTATATGTATGATGAAATGGCTACTGTGGTTGGAAAGGATATCGCTCGAGAAAGTGGTGCCAATTCATTTGATGATGTTGAGATACAATCACTTGGAGCTGTGAATCTGAAAGAAAAAGGTGACGGTGACGATGAGTTCATGAAAGAAAATGATAAACAATCGACTTCAAGTGCGCCACTAGAATCAAGAAAAAGTCGAAAGAGAACCCGTGACGACGATTTGGAACTTCAAAATATCTCCACCTAAATGGCAGAAGTCGCTATGGCTCTACAAAAGATATCGAAATCCAAACTCGACGTCGACCTTCTTTATCAAGAAGTGATGAAAACCGAAGGGTTTGAAGAGGACTTTTTGGGTAGTGCTTTCAATCACCTCGTAGAGCGTGAAAACCTTACAAAGGCCTTTCTAGCGAAGAGCGACAAACTGAGAAAGATTTGGTTTGAAAAATTCAAAGAAAACAATTGAATGAAGTGATATTTCTCTCTTTTTTTTTTATCTCCCTTTTTTGGCTAAGGAGAATAAACAGTTAAGAATTATGACTTTGTGACTGTTTGATGACTTTGTAAGCACTGTTTGATGACTAAATTGACTGTTTATCTATTAACTTAGCCTATTAGTATCAAACACTTGAGAATTATGGTATTGAAAAATGATTTTTCATTCTACCAAACAGCAGAAAATGATTTTACGGAAAAATCATTTTCCATTCTACCAAACAGCAGAAAATGTATGTGAAAAATTATTTTCCTTAGGAAATCATTTTCCATGGAAAATGATTTTTCGGGAAAATAATTGTTCTCCCTACCAAACACACCCTAAATATAATTAGATAGGGTTTGAAACTTTCTGTCAGAGCCAGGTTTGATTTCCATACAACGCATAAGTCTTGGAACACGTGAAACGTACCATCAAATTGCTACACCTTGAACTTTCCTACTCGAGTAATGTGATGTTAGATTCTTGAAGAGTCACTACACATCAGACAAGTGCTCTTTCTCAGTCTACGAAGCTAGAAAAGGTTCTTACGTCGTAGTAAATTGCTAAAAAGAGATTGAATAAATGTACCATACCTCAAAAGACGTTGGAATTGTAAGGCAGGCTCACTAGCTACAACCATAGAATAAAAATGAGATTTTCAAAGTTTTCAGCTAAAATATAATCAAATAAGGGAACTGCGGACGCAAAAAATTAGAAGCATGGAAACGCATCAAATAACAGATAAATTAAAGGCAAAAATCCACTCTTCCACTTTCTTGCGTTTTCTTTTCTATCTCCATATATTGCATTAGATCCTCAGTACTCATATGGAAGACAGTACCCCTGATCCAATTTCAGCATATTACATCTATCCAAGACCTCCTCTGATAGGTTTACTTCTGTCATTTGTAAGTCCTTCAGTTGTCCTTTGACATGTTGCATCAAAATGAACCCTGTTGAACAACAGGGGTTAGAGCATATGTCACTTCAAAACATTTATCATGAATTAAATTATCTTCAAGGAATGTTAATTGACTATTATACATTCTGATAAGCTCTAGCATAGTTGCATGTTAGATAAATTAGCTGAATTCCTTCAACCTAAAACAACAATATCTCCTAGCACTTCTATTCTTTTAGTCTGGTTTGGGATATATAAACGCCTAATTCATGTTCTCAGGCATAGATCACATTGCCAAAGCATTGTCATAAGACCTAAAGCAAATCACTATTGACAAAATCTAATGAAGTTCAAACTTTACTTGATGTGATGAATGATCCACTTCCATATTGATGAGATAACTCACTTACCTCTTTCAATTCAAAAGGCATTTTAAGCCCATTACAATCGTTTGAAGGTATTTTGCGCCAAATGCACCACAATCACCTAAGAAAATAAGATTCAACAAACCTTCCACCATAGGATGCTCCCATTCTCTTTGGGAAACAGGTCCCCACAGAAGGAATAATTTTTTTTCAATCCTCCTTTAAGATTCAACAAACCTTCCAATATAGGATGTCACCCATGTCCAAAAGGGGACAATCACAAAATAATAGCAAGCCCTCAAGCTTGTTTAACATAGCCTTTGCCCTAAAAAATCCAGCAATTCCTCTCCTTTCAAATACTTTGCCAAATAGCCAATAGTATCAACTTTCAAACTCCTAGGATTGAACTCTTGTTTAAGCTTGTTCTCAATGCCACCAAAACATCTTTTATAGTTTGAGGTTGCACCCAACTAAACCACATCAACGAGAATGACAAATGCCATAATGCAGAGACCCACTGAAAACTGGAAGGGGGGGGGCGGTCTACCTAATGCAACATGCTCAACTTCTAATGTAACTTCTGCTCCTCTGACTATTAACTATTTTAACGGAAAACTGTAAGTTAGCATCTACTTGCTTAGCCCACTTGCTGTAACTTTCGGCATGAATTCCTTCCTTTTTTCACACATCCATTTCTTTCCAATTCTCAGCCAAGAACTGGCATGTTCAACCTCGCCTATCTCAACTGGCATCAAGTAGTCCCCCTCTAAAAAAATTATCTCCCATCTCATCAAAATATTTTCTGGTAACTTTTCCTGAACAAATTTCACTGACATTCATCTAGACTTGGAAAGTGCTGATTCTAGATGGGAGTGCAAGCAGAGCCAGATGATGCAGCAATTCAGGAGATGATTGACTGAGCAAAAGCATCAGTCTTTGCAAGAACAAAAGTGAGACAGTTAAAAATATTAACCAGTCCCCAACCCTAACCCGCTAACTGAGAACACCAAAAGCAATAAAATCACGTTGATCCATCAAAACAAGATTTGAGAAGATCCAAATGTAGGCAATTTGTCCCTATGAAATGGTTGTTTTCAACTCTTGCACAAGAGAGAATTTTTAGAAAGAAATTTTTTTGAAGGGTTAAAACATCATGGTAAAGATTTGCAGAAGAGTGAGCGAAAAATAACGGAGAAAAACGAAACATGCTCTGGTAACATATTACTAAACAATAAATAAAGATAAGTAACTGTTATTGGAGCAATCAAATTCAAATCAGGTAGATAAGGTAATATGGAGAGAAGTAACATAATGTCAATTGAAAAACATCACCACATCAACAGATAGATACAGAAAGATAATATGGCCTAAATAAGCAAACCATGCTACACACCAAAACAGGATAACAAGTACCTAAAAGGCAGAATGTGTAGAGGCCAGAGGGTTGCTTACGAAAGGTCAAAGATCCTAATTCTGAATCGTACAAAGTCCCATCTAGGAAAGCGAAAACTGTAATTTGACATCATCAACCCAATTTTCATTAGAACTTACTCTACCTGTTATAGAGAATGTTAGTTCTCTCACACCTCTTCACGATTCATCATTGCATCCAGAACTTCCTTATCTGGACCACATAAGCCTCGCTTGCTGCACCCTATCTTATGTAAGGGGTCACTCCCGTTTTTTCTCTTATCACTTCACCATTATCTTATCAAATCCAATACAGCCAAACATCCAACCTATCATCCTAATTTCCACTAACGTCATGCTTCAGATCATAATTACCAGGAACACCCATACCCCTGCGATCTGGAGCCTATATTAAACTAAATTTATGTGATAAGTAGTGACGTGCATTCTGGACTAAGTGATCTGGGAAGTGTTCCTGGTAGCTATGCTCCAGATTTTTGGTTTCCTAATAGCCAAATACCCAGCACTATAAAATAACTCTTAACTATGCTGTAAAATTCTCCCTTCATCTCAACAGAACCTTCTTGTCACACCTGATGCTAGAAGTATTCTCCCAATTCTGTCATCCCACTATTTTACATTGGAGAATGTTATCGTGAATTTTGTCCCTTACCTTTTATAATCAACCCAAGGTACCTAAACTTTTTCATGTTTGTCGGTACAGTCGCACCACTGTTGGTTTCCCTTGCTTTCTCCTTGAACTTTCATTCCAAAAATTCTTCTTTCAACCTAATCAATCTAAAACCTTTAGACAATACGGCTTCCATCAAAAGCTCCAACTCATTTACCCTTTCTCTATTCACATCAATTAAGACTATATCATTTGCGAAGAACACAGACCATTTCGGATCCTCTTGAATCCTGAGCTGGCCAACCCACAACTATTGCAAAGAGATAAGCGTGAGTCAAAAGCTTAAAGCAGACAAGGGACAAACGGATATAAATGGGAAAGTCCAGTTAGTCTCTATCTAGCATCTTAACACTTATGTTGCCTCATTTATAATGCCTTTTATGACTTGAATACCCATAATTGGAATATCCTTCGTCTCCGAGCATCTCTACAACATAACTCCAGCCCTTTTCATAAGCATTCTCAAGGTCAATAAAACCCATGTCCACTTGACCTTCCGGAAAACTGAAAATCCAGCCAACTCTATAACTGCATTGGATCCATCATGAAGGGCCTTATATCTAAAAGCATGCAGTTCTCAAGGAAAAAAAGGAATGAGACCCCACCAGACAACTGTGAACTCTGACAGTACGTACGAATTATTTGATAAGACTCTTAACACCTACATCAAAAGTAGGAAACCTTCCACTCACTCGATAGGATGAAAGCAGTCCAACCTCGAATACATGTAAAATATTCCTCCAGGTGCCTACCCAACATGTATACTAGACAATTGGTAAGAATTTCACAAGGGAATGCGAAATAGATCAAAATCATGATCTTTGAATCAAAGCCTCTAGAACTAAAAGCAATTCAATATCCACTTTTCCTCTTACTCCCATAATCAATCATACTAAAGTCTTCATCAACAATCCATCAAGGAGAATTCAAACGCAAAGGTCCCCACCCATGTAAAAAATATGGAATTAAAAAAATGATATAAAACAGATGGTTCATTACCCACGGAAGGTAAATAAAACCCAACAATTAGTTTCTCCTACCTGAAACATTAAGGAGGACGGACAAAGAAAGACAAATACAGGGGCCTTCATGCTTTGTGACCATTATAAGTATAGTACCCCACATAAAAAGGTGTTTCTCAGAGCCCCACCAGAAGGAAGACAAAATCAAGGATCATGGTTATAACTCAACTAACAGACACAGCTGAACAGGCATCAACCAACATGAGCTTAGTCTCCTGTAAGATACAGAAACAATAGAGGCCTTACAAGTAGCATCCCTGATCAAAGATCCATAGACTAAGTCAGTCCGATCCCTATCATTCCAACTAAGGACCTTTATTACATCTACAATGGTCTTCAGTTCCACTTCCCTTAGCCCTAGCCAGTTGCTAACACCATGATCACCTAACTCTCTCATTCTCCTCTTTCTTTTTGCTCCCATGGCCTCAGGAAGAAACCATAACCTCTAATTTCCTTCTGTTAGTCAAGGGCACACCGCACACCTAAGGCCCTGTTCTTTTCGTTGAAAAATTGCAGGTGTGGGATGGGTGAGAGTAGGAAAGGTGGGGAAGGCGTGGGTGGGAGTGGGTAGGAGGAGTGATATTTTTTTCAAGTGTGGAAAAAGGGGGAAGGAGTGGGAAGGAGTGGGAATAAGTGTGTAACACCCCAACCTATCTTGGTCGTGTTACACGCCACAGTCCTCCCCTGGGGAAGACTGTTAAGGCCGCTTACTTAAACCTGTGTGTAACGCAACCTATAAAAACAAAAGGCAGGATCGCTTACTGGGGTTATACCTTTCAAAGGGTGAGCCCCGCTTAACCTGTCCATATGTTCGGCCTAATTTTTAAAACTTAAAGAGACTTACATAGAGCTTATACTATTATAACAAAACTGGGCCCTTGCAGATCAAGGCCGGTATACAGAACTTTTCTAATTTTCATAAACCTTACAAAAGATAAATATTTACATAACTTTACAAACATAAACGATATTACAAAACCACGTCATACGCGAAACAAGCAAGTCCACATTCTATCTTTGCTGCGCTCCAAGTACTAGTCACACATCTGTTGATCTGGGAAAAAGGGGAAAAATAATGGGAGTGAGCAACCACCGCTCAGTGAATAAACCCTCTCTCCAAAACAATACTCAAAATACATAATAGTTTATGAAAGCCATTTATAATTCATTTTGTTTAAAGAGCATCATATAATACGACATATTTGAACCATAATTCAAGAGAAATAATAGTCATACCAAGAGCTTAAACTTCAGAAGGAATCGTATTACATCAACTTACCATACTAAATTTACGTAAACACATAAACATAGCGGAAAAAGAGGTTTTAAAAATAAGCATCGTTTATTAAAAGAAACGTACTTAACAATTTAATCACACAAGTGAGGAGCCTAGACTCTTAGAGGTACTTTGTTACTGCCATCTCGAGCCAGCCAAACTCGAGCGGCAACATACGCCTATCCGGACAGACATCATACCATGCTGAGACATAACTTATATACTTAAGACTTCAGGTGGGAATCAAACCACCATCCCTAAATTATCTTGACGTAACTTATGTTGTGCCAGGCGGGATACTAAGCCACCATCCCTGGGTCTCAGATTTGAGCTTAAAGTTTCTAGAGTAACTCCTCCACGTACACATAAACATGAACATAATTAATTACACACGTACATACTTATACTTATTCAAATATATGCTTTGTGAGTTTATAATATGAAAACATAATTTTTTAGCACCACCACTAAGCTTTTTAAACAAACAACAAGGAAAGTCGCCTAGGAGGGGGGGTTTGGAGACTATTTTAGGTTAAAGGAATAGTTCAAACCAACATACGAAAGCCCCTCGTTTCTTCTAGAAATTAACCTTAAACAAGCTTTACAATCTATAACTCTTCAAAACCAGAAAATTGGATACTCATTCATAATCAGGAGGTTCAATGACTTGAATCCCAAAGTTTGGTGACATATGGAAGGCATTGATGATAAATTATCGCCAATCTTTGTTTTAAGAAAATATATAAATGTTTATAGAAATACACTCTAGCTTGGCTAAGAAGGGATGTTTATGATAAAAGCATTGAAAATAAATAGATTTAAACACCTACGAGAGTTTTAGACTTATCAAATGTTCAGTAATTTCCCCATACAAGAGTCAGACCTCCCACACTCCAAGTAGCTTCATAAAACCATTAATTTTCAATTAAAGTTCATAGTGGGAACTCTAGAGAATCCAGAAACTTTCACAGTCGCAAAACGTTTTAGTAAAATGATAATTCTTCCTTATGAGCTGAAGCAATTTTAAGTGCAGAGCAAGGTTCTTGTTTTCGTGTCAAATATAGAAACCTCACAATTTTTAAACCATCCAAGCAAATTTTGACCCCTGGTAGTTTTGTAAACATATTTTCTGATGAAACAACAACATGCTTATTTCTATTGAGTAAGAATAGGCAAGTGGCGAAGTTGAAATCTTAATATTGCAACCATTAATAAGGAGATATAAAACTAAGTCTAGCATTATAAACCAAATTTATGGCCTCTGGTCAAATCAGTTTTGTGAACTGCACTCATAAGCCCAGGTGAAAAGCCCCATTTTCGAAAAAGGACCAAACTGGAAATTTTAACACCCCTTTTATAGATGTCTAAGTTCAAAAGTCAATCACGAAGCATAACTTAACAACATCAAAACGGAAAGGGTTCACAAATAGCACATTCGTAACACTTCGCAATATGCAAAATCCACAGTAGTAATTCATAAACCTCGCAATCCACACGATTGCGGTTAAAATCAAACCCAGGCTCCCTTCTCACACAACACCGACCATAAGATCCTCAAATCGCTCAATAGTTCCACCTCAAAACCATCCTCCTACCAAACTCGGTTCAGTATCACAATGATTCCATCGTTTGGTTCACAAACCAACATCCATAGGCGTAGCATTTCTATGTAATTACCACAAACAAAATATAAACATATCCAAACTGATCTAGCAATAACCTTTAGACATAATTCCGTTTGCTTCACAATTACCTCAATCACCCAGTTAGCGTCCTATGGGCATAACATTCAGCTGCAACCTTCAAAACAGAATTTAGGCATACTAAAACTGAACTAACAGTAACTTTATGTCGTAATTTTTGCTCGTTTCTCAACTCTCCAAAGTGATCGATTAGTAAGCTACGCTTCAACTCAACATGCGAGAGTCCCAAATCAGTAATCATACGAGTAATCGTTTAACCATATTAAGGCCCACCTAGCAGCGTTGATCACTCAAGAATTCATGCATCACATTCGTGGATTACCCGGTTCACATATACGCTTACGAATTGCTACTACATACTAAGTTTCACATACGATTTAATTGCTTAAACTTAATTCATAAACATTATACGTAATCTCTTATAAATCAAAATTAAAGACTGAAAATCCAAATTACCCACACATGCAATCAAATCAAACGACCATAATCCAATTCTATCAACTGGGTAACCTAACTCATATCACCATAATTCAAAATCCATAAAATAGGAGGGATTAAGAGTTTACCCACCCCAAGATTGGGTAATTTCTGGGTGCAAATACCCTCCTTTTGGTGGTTCTCTTCTCAATCTGAGTCTCAAATTTCCTCTTCTACGGTTCTCAGCCCGATCTTCTTTTTCAGTCAACCGTGGGTCTCACAAGGCCTGCCTAGAAACTGAGTCGCAGCTGCACTGCCGCGGTGCTGGGGTGGCGGTGGCTGTGCGTGGCAGTGTCGTCCGTCCCCCTCCCACTTCGTGCCACCCTCTCTTCTCACTCTACCTCTCTCTCTCTCTCTCTCTCTCTCTCTCTCTCTCCCCCTATTGTGGGGGTCGGGCTGGGCAGAAGCAAAGAGGAGAGATGAAAGCATTTGGGGTGTCGTTTCTTTCAACTAAGAGAGGAGGGATTTTATGGGCTTATTAACTGAGAACACCCACTCCTTTGTTGTTTTGTTGTTCTCACGTGGGGGGGTTAAAGTGGGCCTTTCTGTTTTTTTTTTTTTTTTTATTGCTTACACTTAGGGATAATTAAATATATAATAGGTAGTAAACTTATTGTGAGGTAGAATTGGAGCCATGCCATCAAATACCTAATTTAAATATCATAAAAATTCTAGGTTTGACTCCTTAAGCAAGAATGTTAAATAATAATAATAATAATAATAATAATAATTAAAAAATATGCGGGTCTCACAAAGTGGGAAGGAGTTGAATGAAATAAGAGAGTTGTTGTAAGTTACGTATTTGTTTTTTTAATGCAATCTTTTATTTGTAATAGTAATTACCGAGGATAAAAAAAATTTTAGACTAAAAAAATATTTTTTTGTGTTAACTCAAGTATGAAATATTGTTTCGTGGCCGTTGTTACCCCCAAAAAAATTGTAATTTTCGTTATTTGTAAAACAAATTACGGATATATTTTTTTCATATACTAACCAAATACGAACAACGAAGAAAATACACAAATGTTCAGGCGTGTTGTTTTCGTTGGTAAATCCAAATTTACCAACCTCAACTCACTTCAACCCACATTAACCCACTTAACGAACTTCAATAAAAATACCAGTTTCAACCAATTTAACCCACTTCAGCCTACTTCAACCAACTTCAACCTGTTTTCCACTATTTTAACCAACGTCTACCCATTATACAAAAAAAATTTCAACCAACTTTAACCCACTTCAGCCTACTTCAACTAACTTTAACTCACTTCAACAAAAAAATACCCACTTCAACCTACTTCAACAAAAAAATACCCATTTTAACCCACTTCACCCAATCTCAACCAACTTCACCCATTGACCAACCCATATTTCCCAATGAAAAGAACAGGCCATCAGTACACGGAAAACAATCATCTGCAATTTGTGTGAAGAATTTTCAATATTTTGTTACTAACGCACACAGAAAAAAATATCCGCTCAAACTACATGTATAATATATCGGCAATTCCTGTCCAGAATTACAAACGCCGCAAAAAAAATTTACACATTCCTTTATTATGCCAGAAAAAATATCTGCAAATTTGGCCCCAAATTACGGTAAATGAAAAATAAATCTGTTACACATACAGCAACAATCATCCACGCTTTGATGACCTATAACAAATATTTTGTAACCAACGCCCAAAAAAAAAAAAAATTAAGCATCTCTTCCATATACAGAATCAAACCCCAAATATCTACTAGTCAAAAAAGACTAACACTTGCTTAACAAAATAGAAAAAAATTATTTCTTCAATATATATAACAAAAATTACGTCATCTCCAATTTCCAACATGACTAACAAATATTTCCATAACATCCGAAAAATAAATAGAACTTTTCATAATTATTATCAGACTATTCATACACACAATTGCATAAATTATAAAAGTTTTCAAAATATGAAAAAAAAAATAGTTATATGTAGGAGTGAGAAGGAGTTGGTGAAAGTGGGAAGGAGTGGTATTTTTTTTTTTAAGTGTGGGAAGATGTGGGAAGGGGGGGAAGGAGTGGATAGGAGTGGGAAGGAGTAGGTTGGATTCATTAAACTACGAAAAGAACAGGGCCTAAGTCACTAAGGAAGCAAGGTGGGTTTTAGTTCCTCTTCACCACTCGCAGATCAAAATGGTGCCCACTACCCAATTATACCCTGACCCCATAGGACACAGAGTATCTCTACTCACAGCACAGCTTTACAAAGACACAGTAGTGAATCGAAAATTCATGGAATATGTGAATTCCTAAACATGATACTCAAAGAACCCGGAATCAAAGATCCACCTGATCATAATTACTTAAGACAGAATATCAATTATATTAACTACACCAAATTAAAATACCATGCAGTCAGAATATTTCAGCTGAAACTACAATCCATACCATTCCTCCATCTCAAGCACTCTCAGCAAAGTACATCTCAGAATAAGTCACTAAAGAATCTGGACAGGACTTCCCATAAGACAAAGTTCACAGAAATTTCAGCATTTGAAATCAAATCCGTCCACTCTATGGTGCTTCTGAAAGTAGAAGATTCATCATCAAAAACAGAGGCCAAGCCTACTCATGAGAGCTCATGACTTTGCTTGAAAGAATGCTCAACTCAAGCAACATTAGAAATGACCCAAAGCCCAAACTTAGAGCAAATGCCAAAATGAACTTAAGAAGCTTGGCGAAGTAAGCTCACAAGCCTTGTGCAAGCCTAGATGAATAAAATAAGAATAATAGTTCCTAAAAGTGCCTAGAGCCCCAGGCCCATGATTTTAAACCAAAAGGTGACCCTACTAACCAACACACCCCAGAAAATGTCCTAATACTAAATCCCCTATATCCTTCACACATCCAGTCCTCAAGTAGGCGTCATCCTTAAGATCTTCACTACCATACCCATTCTCTCCCACCATCACCATTTCTCATCTTATTGATCTTATCCCCAATGAATTTTTTGACATCCATGCAAGTTAAAGTGGCATCGATGGTGAAAACCTAACTAACTCACATTTTCCTCTTCAATATTCACAGCTCAAAATATCATGCCTTGCCAAGACATGGTCAAAACATCATAACAGAAAGGGTGTGCATCAGAAGGTTCCCAAGAATCTAGAGATAATGAGAGCATATGACAGAATCAATTTGAAATTCATACAGAACTTTTTTTTTGTTTTGGCCAGAATCAATATTGGGGGCTGCTAAAGTTCGAACATAAGATCTCTTGCTCAATAAGGCTCTGATACATTCATAGAGAATATTATTAAGGCCGAATTGAAATTTCTAAAGCAATTTGTACCTTGGTTATGTAATGTAGCGCAAAACAACTGCTACATATTCCATTTCAATCAATGGAAGTTTATATGGCTTTTTTTAAGGTCATGGTGGTGTTAGATAAGGTGATCCCATTTTCCCACTTGTCCTTGTCAAATGTATGCAATATCTGTCAATGTGTATTAAGTTGGCAGGTATAGATGAAGATTGTAAGTTCTATACAATATAAAAAGGGCTAAAAATCAACCATTTTTGTTCTCTGGCTAATGTAATTTTGATGTGCAATAGTGATGTGAAGTCAGTTGTCTTCCTCACAGGATTATTTGAAAGATTTAGTACAACTGCTAGTTTAAGGATTAGCAAAGATAAGTTTGAACATTGAAGTAAGTTATGCTGGTCTGAATAATTCAGAAGCGCAGCAAGTGTTGCATATGTATGTTCGAAAAGGGTTCCTTTCCCATTGAATAGTTGGGGTTAGACCTGTCAAAAATTGACCCCGACCCGAAAACCCGACCCGAACCCACCCGAAAGTCTTGGGTTTTGAACACAATTTTCTCGACCCGAACCCAAAATAAACCGAACCCGAAAAACCCGTAAATTTTTGGGCCAGACCCGACCTGGACCAGAACCCGCCCGCTCGTCCCGAATATTATATACTTACTTTTCATTTTCTTTAATTTTTCCTCTTAACAATAATAGTTTTTCATTATAACGAATCGTTTAGAAAGACGTTATACAATTCCCACATTCCTTCGCAAATTAGACAATGGTTCCCTTTTTTTCCCAATAAAACAGCGTCATATACAACTTATAAATGGTACAATTTTTGAAAATGGCCATGAAACAACTCTAATATTAAGAAAAACAATTTAGAATTAGATAAGTATTGAAAATGTGCGAGTCATACCATTATATACTTCGTAAAATGACTACGTCTCATCGCATTTTAAATAAGATTATTCTATAATAATCTAAAATTTTGATTTTATAATTAATAGATAATTATAATATTTTACACACATATAATATTCTTTCATTTGGATTCCTTCTAATTGGTCTCAAATCTAATGCAATGTTGGGCAATGGACCAGCTTATGTTCGTGTTAGGATCGACGAACTAATAAAATGTCTTATTAGGTAATGCTAAGTTAATTAACGAAACATCAAATTATTAAACGGGCTATTAACAGATCGAACCGCTCCGACTCGTTAACATGCTTTAGATGGGCCGACCCATGAATGACCCGACCAATTATTAATATTTTAATATACGGGTCAACCCATCCAAACGTAACTCATTGTACACCTGCACATGAATTTCATATATCATGCTTAAAAGTTTGGATATTTTTGATATTCTTTGAAAAAATTACAATTACAATACTTGTTCATTAAATGCTGACAAATTTTAAGTAATAAATATGCCGAATTTTTGGTTTTGACAAAAAAAAAATAATTCATTAAAAAGGCGCTTCAAACACATTGGGTTGATCCGAAACCCGTAAAACCGAAATACGTCCGTTTGTATTTTACCCGAATCCGAAATACACCCGACCCGTATTTTACCCGAACCCGTATACACCCGACCCGTATTTGATCCGCACGCCCGAATTGACAGGTCTAGTTGGGGTCCCTTTGCCTTCAAGGAAGCTTTATGCGCATGATTGTCAGGTTTTATTAGGCAGAATAAGTTCCAAGATTCGGAGCTCAGCTAGAGAGAGACAATGTCTGATGCAAGTATAACTCAATTGGTGAACTAAACATTAATTAGTATGCAAGTTTACCTGGCATCCTTTTTTGTTTTGCCTAAATATGCAATTCATCAAGTTGAACAAATGTGCAAGAGATTTCCCTAGGGAAGAGATTCACAGGATGAGAAGACTCGACTCAGTCCACTAATTGTTTGCGATTTAGTTTGCAGATCTAAAGCTAAAGGGGTTCAGGAATCGGGGTCAAGAATGTAGCCCTTTGGAATATTGCTTCAATTAGAAGGATCTATGGAATGTAGCCCTTAACACTGATACTCTATAGGTGAGACAGAATGGTGGGATTACAAGTGCAGAAATGGTGCTAGTAGGACATGGAGGCAAATGGTTTTACACTGCTAGAGATTTGTTGGCACATGGATAGCTTGACAACACAATGTTTGGAAGGGAACTGGAAAATCTAAACATACAGTTTCTTAAAGCTATAAATAGTTGTGCATTGATCAGATTCAGACCTGCCACTGGACTAAAGTTATTTAAGCAAAAATGGAACATCCAAAAGCATCTCTGATTAGTTGGCTTGTTGCAGTGAATAAACTGACAACCACGGCAAGATTGATGAACTGGAATACTGTTCAGAATGACCAATGTCTTCTATGTAAATATCAAAGTGAAACCAGAGACCACTAGTTTTTTAAGTCTTGAGTTCAGCCAAAGATTAGTAAGTTGATAAATTGTAAATTTCCTAGAGATTCAACCTTAGAGTCTGGTGTCTTGAAGATGAAAAGGCCAGTGAACAAAGAGGAGATTGATTTGTTTGTTCTTACCACTTTGATTTATGTTATCTGGAGGAAAAGAAATGACAGATATTTTAACAATATAAACAATTCTGTGGAGAATCATCACAAAACAGTTTTATGTTTAGTTAAAATGCAATGTTTGCATACAACTTAAGAAAGCGAGAAAAGACATGCATTGGAAATACAGAGATGTAATGAGGAGTTTAGGTAATCAATGGAAGCAAGCTTGCTCGCTCACTTTTTAAAAAAAAAAAAAAAACATTCAACACTCAAATTAAATTTAAATTTATTGCAAAATTCTGCTTCATATTACTTTAGCTAATTTCATATTAATCACAAGAACCAGAGAAAAGATGAGGCAAGATAAAATGCAATCTAAATCAAGCAAAGCTGAGCCGCAAGCCTACCAAGATCAAGTAGACAGGACAATATTCAACTGTTTACAAGTTACTTCCAGAGATATAAACTTACAAATAAGATCACATAACATCAGTGCTAAAGGCATAATTCATAGTTTATCCCAAGGGAAAAAGACAATGAGATATTAATGACAAGCTTTTCGAAAAGACACAATGAGTCTGCAACTGATACAAAATAAGAGAGGGGACGTACCAATGGCTCGAAGCACTTTCACATCAAATGCTCTTGCCAGACTTTCATGTCCAACAACTTCAGCAAGTCGCAAGACAAGCTTCTTCAAGCTTATCAATATATCCTGCCAAATCATTTAATCAGCAAATCACTGATACAATCTTTGGCCAATAAAATGGCATAACAAAGACAACAAAAAATCCGGTAAGTGAACTTGATAATTATATCAGGAAAATGATTCATAAATGATTTTTCCCTTCCCCATTTTCTACTATTCGTCATCATGCTATTCATAAATGATTTTTCTCTTCCCCATTTTCTACTATTCGTCATCATGCTGCACAGACTATAAAGTTACAAGTGCAATCCTTTCTGCAACATTCTAACTTCATCCTGTCCCCTATGACATTCACCAAATGACAATATATCCTTGATGACTACCAATCGAAACAATAAGCAAAAAGTACGAATGCAGCAGGCTATAGGGAGTGATATGTCTGCATCATTATCCCCGCAATTGAATTGCAAAGAGATCCTATCCAATGGGCCTAATATTAGAAATGTATGAACTGCCTAATGTTGTAGGATGAAAGAAGTCCAGTACAGTCTAGTAAAGAGATTTTGCTTTAATCCACTGCAATCCTAAGATGAAAATTTTACAACACAGCATACTACTTCGCCATATGGAAATTGGGCCTAAAAAGTTCCTTGCAAGACACTACAGAGCCATCCTCACTTTTTCACCCCCAGGTAAGGACCCAAGCGATGCCTTTCAACATGACATGCATATTATCTTGAGATATAAGGAGGGAATTACAATAAAAACACCCCCCCAAAAAAAAAAAAATAGAAAGACACAAGAACACATACACTTCTCTTCACGAGTAACCCACCTCAGGAACTTCTATTTTTCCTGACCATCAAAAAGTAAAACTAAAGAAAATAAGCTTCAGATTTGAAATGATCATCCACACTAGCAGTGATGGAGAGTAAACAAATGCAAGAGGAAACTAGTTAGTTGTAAAAAGAAGAGGAAGGCAAGGACACCATTGTTCCCCCACCTGTCAAGGGACTAATGGTTTTAGTACATATATCATATATGTCATTTTGTCTTTAAATGTTACAAAAGTGTGGGTTACCAACGAATGAAGAAGAATGGGGAACCCAAATTTGACAGTTTTAAAAGTTGGGAGCAATTTTAAGGCAGCACAAATTACTAAGATGAATGAACCATATGATTCCATGTACTTAATAAATCTAATTTGCCCACGCCTTCTTCTTCCTTTATGAACTGACAACCTCAACAGTTGCACAGATGGTTTTGTGCCAAAATCCTGTGTGTGCACCCCTTCAAAAAATAGTTTCTAACAACTCATGTCAAAGGAAAGTTGCCCATAGGACCCCCCTAACACCACCATAGCACAACCCATACTAGATATTTTACTAATCTTTTGGTCACTAGGAAAGATACAACATAATATTTTCAATAATTATGAATTCAAATCATCGATTATTCTCATCAATTCACTTTAGATATTTCTCAATCTCAAGAGGACACGTAAAAACCAAAAAAAAAAAATTATATGAAACACGCAAATTATTCATATTGATCCACCTTTGGAAAAGCAAAGACAGTTTATATGATTTTTCACTCACAAGCTCTGATTCTGAGAGTGAACAAAGCCATTTAACATCTTCAGAACGATTATTTCCAATAAAGACATGCCCCTCCATAGAGAAAATTTTCAGCCTTGCTGAAGTGCAAGCTCGTGATGGAATGACCTGCAGTGGAAGGAAGAAGCACTAAGTATCTGTACAAATATAATTATGATCAGAAACAAAAGAAATGTTTATTCAACAGCCATGGCTCCTTGCATAATTTCATAAGAAGATCCAGCAATTCTTTTTTCTTTTTATTTGGGGGGAGGGGGATAAACTATACCTGAATCCTCAACTAAACCTTTTAGAACAAATCCAACACAAGTATAATTGCACCATCCAATTTGGTTTCAGCGAAATAAGGTACTTAGGGCAGAACAGCTACTATTCTGAACCTGATAAAACAGCATTATCTACTTCCAAGTGTTCATAAGATTCCACAAGAAATTGACCAGCAGGGTTTATACAATGTCTATCTAGTGTTTACCAGATTGTTAACCACACAATGAGCAGTAAGATTGTATGGTTATTGGGTGTCATTAGGCATGTTGGAGTAATTTCCATAAAAATGGAAATTTAATAAAATAATTATTTTCATAAAAATGGTTATGGAAATATATTTTTGATTATGCCTAAATAATTAATTATCTTGATAATTAATTACTGTAACGCACCTTTTGGTAAATAATTAATTTGATTAACTATTTATGAAGAGGTACAAGTTAGTTTGGATGATTAACTAACTTATACCTTTTAATAAAAGGGTGTATTTATGAATAGACATGACCCTTTTTAGAGTGGTGCTTGATGAAAGGATGTTATCCTTTCATGAAGAGACATGATGAAATCTATAAGTATGGATAACCTTGGCCTGCATTTAAAATGCCTTTGTTAGGCGTGATCAAGAGAGTTGCACTATACCATAATCCCTAGAATTTCTGTCATGTCTTGGACATTTAGGGTCCTATCATTGTGAGTGCAACACGCATATAAGGGGCTTCTTTGTATCCCAAAGACCTATTTAGGCAGGCCTGTTGCACTTGGGGGCGAATAGAGTCTTTAGGAAAAGTGTACTTACACCTGCCTAGCAGCCTCGGTTAATTTGATACTGAGTTTGTCTGTGACAAACTAATATCTGTATCTATCAAACCGAATTTTTACTCCAACAACGCATACATCAAAAATCCATCTCTAGCAACCATTAAAAGGTAATGAAATTGCCCAACTCGTTTCACCAATTCCTCAAAAATTTTTTATCCAGAATTTGACATTGGCATACACTTCTCTCTCTCTATTTTTTTTGGGGGGGGGGAAAAAAGGGGGTGGGCTAAGAAAAATGTGAGCTTAAACGTGGAAACCAACAGCAAACAAATTACATGACACTGTGACGCAAAACTCTGAATTACACAGCACAGAGCACAGTTACCTGTAGTAGCTAACAATGGAGAAAACATCTATCTTTCCCAATCTATGATGCAGTTTATTTCTGAAAATGCATCAAAGGACACAACTTGGTCTTCAAGCTTCCGAGTAATGGGGAAAGGAAGCAACCCACCGACAAAACAAAAAAAAAAAGGAAAAATGAAAATCCAAGCAGGGAAACAGCAAGGAGAAACTTACAGAGATTTATGGTAGTCTGGAGAGTGAAAGAGGGGAGAGAGGAACTCAATAGCGGCACCGCCAGTAGCAAGGGAGATGAAGAGGGCAGTCATCGGCAGAACACAACCAGGCCCAAAGCTGCATAATTGCTGGCCGCCATGAGGGTACGTTCTCAATTCACAGGGCAGGAAACTGAAAGAGAACAAAAACTTCGAATTTTTGCGGGGTTGTAGAAAGGTAAGGGATGAGCTTAAGGGTAAGGCATAACAACGGCATCTTTGCCTTCCTCTTCTTTTTACAACTAACTAGTTTCCTCTTGCATTTGTTTACCCTCCATCACTGCTAGTGTGGATGATCATTTCAAATCTGAAGCTTATTTTCTTTAGTTTTACTTTTTGATGGTCAGGAAAAATAGAAGTTCCTGAGGTGGGTTACTCGTGAAGAGAAGTGTATGTGTTCTTGTGTCTTTCTATTTTTTTTTTTTTGGGGGGGGGTTTTTATTGTAATTCCCTCCTTATATCTCAAGATAATATGCATGTCATGTTGAAAGGCATCGCTTGGGTCCTTACCTGGGGGTGAAAAAGTGAGGATGGCTCTGTAGTGTCTTGCAAGGAACTTTTTAGGCCCAATTTCCATATGGCGAAGTAGTATGCTGTGTTGTAAAATTTTCATCTTAGGATTGCAGTGGATTAAAGCAAAATCTCTTTACTAGACTGTACTGGACTTCTTTCATCCTACAACATTAGGCAGTTCATACATTTCTAATATTAGGCCCATTGGATAGGATCTCTTTGCAATTCAATTGCGGGGATAATGATGCAGACATATCACTCCCTACAGCCTGCTGTATTGGTACTTTTTGCTTATTGTTTCGATTGATAGTCATCAAGGATATATTGTCATTTGGTGAATGTCATAGGGGACAGGATGAAGTTAGAATGTTGCAGAAAGGATTGCACTGTAACTTCACAGTCTGTGCAGCATGATGATGAATAGTAGAAAATGGGGAAGAGAAAAATCATATATGAATAGCATGATGACGAATAGCAGAAAATGGGGAAGGGAAAAATCATTTATGAATCATTTTCTTGATATAATTATCAAGTTCACTTACAGGATTTTTTGTTGTCTTTGTTATGCCATTCTATCGACCAAAGATTGTATCAGTGATTTGCTGATTAAACGATTTGACAGGATATATTGATAAGCTTGAAGAAGCTTGTCTTGTGACTTGCTGAAGTTGTTGGACATGAAAGTCTAGCAAGAGCATTTGATGTGAAAATGCTTCGAGCCATTGGGGCGTGCCCTCTCTTATTTTGTATCTTGCAGACTCATTGTGTCTTTTCGAAAAGCTTGCCATTAATATCTCATTGTCTTTTTCCCTTGGGATAAACTATGAATTATGCCTTTAGAACTGATGTTATGTGATCTTATTTGTAAGTTTATATCTCTGGAAGTAACTTGTAAACAGTTGAATATTGTCTTGTCTACTTGATCTTGGTAGGCTTGCCGCTCAGCTTTGCTTGATTTAGATTGCATTTTATCTTGCCTCATCTTTTCTCTGGTTCTTGCGATTAATATGAAATTAGCTAAAGTAATATGAAGCAGAATTTTGCAATAAATTTAAATTTAATTTGAGTGGTTAAGGTTTTTTTTAAAAAAGTAAGTGAGCAAGCTTGCTTCCATTGATTACCCAAACTCCTCATTACATCTCTCTATTTCCAATGCATGTCTTTTCTCGCTTTCTTAAGTTGTATGCAAGCATTGCATTTTAACTAAACGTAACACTGCTTTGTGATGATTCACCACAGAATTGTTTATATTGTTAAAATATCTGTCATTTCTTTTCCTCCAGATAACATAAATCAAAGTGGTAAGAACAAACAAATCAACCTCCTCTTTGTTCACTGGCCTTTTCATCTTCGAGACACCAGACTCTAAGGTTGAATCTCTAGGAAATTTACAATTTATCAACTTACTAATCTTTGGCTGAACTCAAGACTTAAAAAACTAGTGGTCTCTGGTTTCACTTTGATATTCACATAGAAGACATTGGTCATTCTGAACAGTATTCCAGTTCATCAATCTTGCCGTGGTTTTCAGTCTATTCACTGCAACAAGCCAACTAATATGCTTTTGGATGTTCCATTTTTGCTTAAATAACTTTAGTCCAGTGGCAGGTCTGAATCTGATCAATGCACAACTATTTATAGCTTTAAGAAACTGTATGTTTAGATTTTCCAGTTCCCTTCCAAACATTGTGTTGTCAAGCTATCCATGTGCCAACAAATCTCTAGCAGTGTAGCTTTAACCATTTGCCTCCATGTCCCACTAGCACCATATCAGCACTTGTAATCCCACCCTTCTGTCTCACCTATAGAGTATCAGCATTAAGAGCTACATTCCATAGATCCTTCTAATTGAAGCAATATTCCAAAGGGCTACATTCTTGACCCCCGATTCCTGAACCCCTTTAGCTTTAGATCTGCAAACTAAATTGCAAACAATTAGTGGACTGAGTCGAGTCTTCTCATCCTGTGAATCTCTTCCCTAGAGAAACCTCTTGCACATTTGTTCAACTTGATGAATTGCATATTTAGGCAAAACAAAAAAGGATGCCAGGTACACTTGCATACTCATGAATGTTTAGCTCACTAATTGAGTTATACTTGCATCAGACAATTTCTCTCTAGCTGAGCTCCAAATCTTGGAACTCATTCTGCCTAATAAAACCTGACAATCATGCGCATAAAGCTTCCTTGAAGGCAAAGGGACCCCAACTATTCGATGGGAAAGGAACCCTTTTGGAACATACATACGCAACACTTGCTGCGCTTCTGAATTATTCAGACCAGCATAACTTACTTCAATGTTCAAGCTTATCTTTGCTAATCGTTAAACTAGCAGTCGTACTAAATCTTTCAAATAATCCCATGAGGAAGACAACTGACTTCACATCACTATTGCACATCAAAATTACATTAGCCAGAGAACAAACATGATTGATTTTTAGCCCTTTTTATATTGTATAGAACTTACAATCTTCATCTATACCTGCCAACTTAATACACATTGACAGATATCGCATACATTTGACAAGGAAAAGTGGGAAAATGGGATCACCTTATCTAACACCACCATGACCTTAAAAAAAGCCATATAAACTTCCATTGATTGAAATGGAATATGTAGCAGTTGTTTTGCGCTACTTTACATAACCAATGTACAAATTGCTTTAAAAATTTCAATTCGGCCTTAATAATATTCTCTATGAATGTATCAGAGCCTTATTGAGCAAGAGATCTTATGTTCGAACTTTAGTAACCCCCAATATTGATTCTGGCCAAAACAAAAAAAAAAATGTTTTGTATGAATTTCAAATTGATTCTGTATGAATTTCAAATTGATTCTGTCATATGCTCTCATTATCTCTAGATTCCTGGGAACCTTCTGATGCACACCCTTTCTGTTATGATGTTTTGACCATGTCTTGGCAAAGCATGATATTTTGAGCTGTGAATGTTGAAGAGGGAAATGTGAGTTAGTTAGGCTTTTACCATCGATGCCACTTTAACTTGCATGGATGTCAAAAAATTCTTCGGGGATAAGATCAATAAGATGAGAAATGGTGATGATGGGAGAGAACGGGTATGTTAGTGAAGATCTTAAGGATGACACCTACTTGAGGACTAGATGTGTGAAGGATATAGGGGATTTAGTATTAAGACATTTTCTAGGGAGTGTTGGTTGCTAGAGTCACCTTTTGGTTTAAAATCATAGGCCTGGGGCTCTAGGCACTTTTAGGAGCTATTATTCTTATTTATTCATCAAGGCTTGCACAAGGCTTGTGAGCTTACTGTGCCAAGCTTCTTAAGTTCATTTTGGCACTTAGTTTTAAAAAGCGCGAGGCGCACTGAGGCGCATACGGTCCCAAAGTGTGATGCGCAAGGCATGAGGCGAAGCCGCACGCATCATGGATGCGAGACGCACTTCTCTGCAAAATATTTTTAAAGTATTTCATATTTTACAAAGCATATTTTACAGAAACAAGCTAGATAAATGCATTAAAAATGTGATTAGATATCAATATAACGACTAAAACTGCAAATAAGCTTAAGACATGTTATCTTATCATCGTAGTTCCCCCAATGCACGTACTTACGGTACAATTTTAGCTCACCTTTTAGCTCCCACGGAAGGAAAAGAAGAAAAAAGATAAAGGCAAGGCTAAGAAAAACAAGAAAAAAGGGGAGATATAGCCTCGCATCCTTAAAGCGCACCTCGTCCCCTTAGAGGCGTTGACCCGGGAGCCTCACGTCGAGGCGCGCCTAGGCGTGCCTCAGGCGGGCTTCTTTAAACTAAGTTTTGGCATTTGCTCTAAGTTTGGGCTTTGGGTCATTTCTAATGTTGCTTGAGTTGAGCATTCTTTCAAGTAAAGTCATGAGCTCTCATGAGTAGGCTTGGCCTCTGTTTTTGATGATGAATCTTC
>JAKOGI010001270.1:169902-224902 GCA_029747015.1 Carnegiea gigantea | reverse complement strand
AAAACCCTGCCACATGAGCCTTTAACCTTAAGAAGCTCCTGTAACACCTCTAAATTCTTAGGATCTAATCTAGCACTTTCTCGCATATTCGTAATAGCCTTTTCCAGGAGAATCAGATTATTAGAGGCAAGAGATCTTCTAAAAAAAGCCTTAACATTGGTTGAAGCAAATTCCAAGTTTAGATTCAATGAGATAACAAGATTGATCATCAATAATTCGGAGGAGGGCAAACCAGCACAAACAAATGAAGACCTTTCTCATAGAGATTGGAGGCTAAAATATATTGCCCTTTTCTAAATGATGCATTTCCTTTCTCTTTCATTTCTCTAGCCTTGAAAAGAGCTTCGCGGGGGCCTAAGACATTTTTTTGGGATAAAGGTACAAATTACATTATTCAAAAAACATATATAAATTACTCAGGGCATACCGTGAGAGCAACATATGCTATCTAGAATTCTCTCATTCTACTCAATATCATCCTATCACATTATGTGATCACCATATACATATCTCGGGTTATATTTTGAAAAATCCTCCAATTCCTTTCTTGCTAACATATGTAAACAATTACAATTACAACCTTAAAGACTTTATGCTTCCGTCTTTTAGACATCTTCCTTTGTGCTATTGCCTCGTCAATATCCTCCTGAGCACCTGCTATCAGCTGAACTAGCACTAAATCCTAGAAGATTTATCCTAAAACTATAGCCATAAAATTCCAGTGGAAAAATAGATGTTCAAGACTCTCATTCTCATTTTGACACAACTCACATTCTGATGGGCAATTCATACCCATCTTAAGTAGTTTGTCCTTGGTTAGTAATCTTCCATGCAATCCTAGCCAAGCAATAAAGGCACATTGGGGGATTCTATGCTTATGCCATACCATATTACACCATGGCACTGGTGCATGGCATGTCTTCAACGAAATACAGTCTGAGTGCACTCTATAAGCGCCATTAGGTTCTTGTTTTCATACATTGGAACTAGTGTCAAATCTTTCCACCATGAGGTCTTTAGTTTGGATAATTTTTTCTAGTATCATGAATCCTTAGCATGTTATGTGTAGTTCTAGACTGATATACACTTAAGATAATAATGATGGACCCACTTGATCCATGAACCATTTGCTTTAGTAGCTACATGCCAAAGTAATTTAGTGACAAAGACAGTATTTCATGAACTTCTATCTCGAACCATGTTAAGGTAAAAATCATGCATCGTTTTATTAGTTATTTTGATTATATTTTACACATTAATGCATTTAATTTACCTTATTTTATATATTTTTCAGGATGGGCGTTAATAAAATAAAAATGAGAAGACAAGACGTTGAAACTCCAATTTTACACAATTTGCTGAAAAGACGGTCCAATAAATAATTTATGAAAAATATTATTTTCATAATTATTATATTGGGCTAGGGTTACAAGAATTGGGTGAAGAGCTAGAAGTCTTGAGGAAGAAGAAATCTAAGGAAAAGAGGAAGGAAACCCTAATTTACTAAACCTAACCCCCTCACTTTTCATATAATAATCACCTCCTCACATATATAAACCCATACCTAATACACATTAAACCATCCCATCCCATACTACCATCTACCCTAATCATCTCTCACCTCACGCCTAAACCCCCACACCACCTCTTTATTTAATCACCATCCTCTCATCAACCATCTCCTCATCATCCCATCATCACGCCTAATCTCCATCATCAACATCTTAATCCTCCTCACCATAAACCCACGGCTGCCAGATAACTCACGCCACTTTCATCGCTTATCGTCATCATCATCGTCCATCACCACCATCTCTAAGTAATACAATTTTATTTCTTTGATTTATTTTTACCTTATTTTATTGTATTTCTTTGACTAGAGTATTATTAAAGATGAATTATTTGGATGAATTGTGTAATTTTACTTTTAATATGAGTGAGTAATTTTTTTATGCTTAGTATAATCTTCTTGAAGCCATGCTAAATTAATTATTTTGAAACAAGTTTTGTGCTTTAATGCCTAGTTGATTTATATTCGTGATTCTTTGACGATTAGCGTTTATCGTTTATGAAAATTGTGTTGAATCGATTAGAATGCATGCTAGTTGATTAAATATAATTTCGATTGATAGTTTAGAAGATTATAATACGTAAAAGTTATAGTCTTTTAAGCCTAGGTATCACCCTAATTAATCATGGATGGCTCAAACCCTTCTCTTTTAATTAGGTAATCGCTTTAGATCTTTGTTAAATCGATTTGCTGGTAAATTGGTTACAAAGTGTTAAATGATGTTTTTCTAATTCTTAATGCTCTAATTTGGTTAAATTTTTGCGCTGGTGTAAAAATTATCAAATTAGTAGGGTTTATATTAGGGCTGGACCTAAGTAAACTAGAATCTAAGGAGAAACGGGGAAGAACCGCTGGTGGATTTCTTCTACAGTTTAACTCATAAATGAAATTAACTTATGTGTTGATGATAAATATTAATTTGCATGGTGGATTGAGATTATACTAAGTATTCTTCATAAATTTGACAACTTTTGATCATTATTTATTTTTTTTAGAGTCAATTTGATTAGTTTGATAAATTTTGTTCTATATTTATTAGTTTCAATATAAATTCAATCGACCCCCCCCAAAAGTATAGTCTTTTAGGAGTGTCTAGGTAATTTTAGATAACTTAGATTTTAATTTTTAGGGTAGTTATAATTTTTAGATTGAATTATATTTAGTTTTAGTCTTTCATTAGCGTTTGTTGGAAATACGACTAAAAATAGTTATTTTTGTTCTTTTTTTGATTTTTATAAGTTCCTAGGGTTTATAGAGTGTCATAATATGCCCATAATTAAATTCGTGATTTTTGGAATTTATTTGGTAATTTTTCAGAATTATTTTGTGGAAATAATAAGTGCAGATTTTTAGGTGTTTAATTCTGAAATTTCGACTTTTAATATTAAATTACGACTTTTAGATATTGTTGAGTCCAGAAAATTGTGTTTTAGCATTATAGTAATTTTCTTGATTAGTTTCGTAATTTTATTTTCACAAATTATTTTATTTTTAATTTTAAATTCAATATTCTGCATTGATATTCTGTGATAATTTTCTGTTTTGATTTTTATAAAATAAAGTGGATACAATTTATAGGTTATAAACTCACATACCTGAATTATAGTATTTTAGGCTACTGTTTGAAATTTTTAATATTTATTTTCTGTTTATTATTTTCTGTTTTGGATTTTAATTAGAATTTCAGTTATTTTTCTGATTTAATTTTAGTAAATTATTTAGGAAAGCTTTTTACTGTTTTCTTTCCAGAATATAATCCAAAATATTTAGGAGCATCATTGGGTATTTTTCTAGACTTTTATTTATTAGATTATAATTATCTTAGAATTATTAAGATTAGACTTAATAAATTGGATTAGTAAAATTATTTAGGATTAAGCTAGCCTTCTAAAACTATCTTTCCTCGTGGATCGATCCCTACTTTCCTATGCTATAAAAAGTGTTTTAATAACCAAAGTAGTGGTTAAATTTGTAGCCCTCGACAAGCTTTACAAATTTTGGCGCCGTTGCCGGGGAAAGAAAAGTAAATTGCTAGTTCATTTCTATTTAATTTTACTCCTTCCTTTGCTTTGTTTTAACTTTAGTATTCTATTTTTGTAGGACTTCTTATAGTGCATGAAATTAAGGAGTGGTAAGGACACTGGGGAGGCTAGGGATCAATCATTGAAAACTGAAAACAAAAGGAGTCAGCCTGACCCAATAAGTTTTAGGGTTAAAGAGGTAAGTATGTCTACTCTTCGAGAACTTGCTGCTCCTAACTTAGAAACCCAACCAATGTCCATCACTTATGCTGTTTTAGATAAACCTTTGAAATTAAACTCAGGATTTATTAATTTATTACCTAAGTTTCATGGATTAGCTGGAGAGGACCCCTATAGACACATTAGTGAATTCCTTATTACTTGTTCTGCTATGGTGCCTGAAGGAATTCCTGAGGATCAAATTAGACTAAGGGCTTTTCCTTTCTCTTTGCTTGGTAATGCTAAGGACTGGTTATATTATATGCCTGCTGGATCTTTTTCTACATGGACTGCATTGCATAAATCGTTTCTAGAAAAATTTTTCCCTGCATCCCGTATTGGATCTATTAGGAAAGAAATATGTGGAATCAAACAAATGAATGGGGAAACCTTTTGTAAGTATTGGGAAAGATTTAATAAGTTATGTGCTAGTTGTCCCCAACATCAAATAACTGAACAACTATTGATTCAATATTTTTATGAAGGTTTGCTTCCTATGGATCGTAATATGGTTGATGCCGCTAGTGGGGGGCTCTGGTTAATAAAACACCAGCTGATGCTAGAAATCTATTTAATTTAATGGCCCAAAATACTCAGCAATTTGGTACTAGGGACTCACAAGTTAAAAGGATAAATGAGATAGGTTCTAGTTCATCTCTAGAGAATCAATTGTCTCACATTACTGCTATGTTAAATAAGATTGTTACTGGGGGTATTCAAAAGGCAGTAATATGTGGTATTTGTTGTCTAGAAGGACATTCTACTGATACATGTCCTACTCTACAAGAAGGTAATGTTAATGCCCTTTACTCTAACCAAAATCAAAGGAGGTATGATCCATACTCGAATACTTATAATGAAGGATGGAGGGACCACCCTAACCTTAGGTATGGCCCTAAGCCAAATCCACCTGGTTTTGATCAACCCTCTCGTCAGCCTTCCAGTCAAGATAGGACCAATTTCCTCTTAGAACAAGTCCTTAAAAAAAATGGATGATAGGTTCCAGAGTATGGAAACCACCCTTAAGCAAGTTCAAGAGAGACAAACAGCGACTGATACCATAGTTAGCAACTTGCAAGCCCAATTGCAGAATAGGTTACCATCTCAACCTTACCCTAACCCCAAAGAGAATGTTAGTGCCATGACACTTAGAAGTGGGAAAGAGTTAAAGGAACCTATGAAGAAGAGAGAAGCGGAACCTGAGTTAGAAGTGAAAGGGGCTGAACCAGAATTAGATACAGAGTCTAATCAAACTACTAAGGAATTAGGAGAAAAGAAAAGAGAATCTTACAAACCAATCCCACCTTTCCCTAGTAGATTTAGGAGCCCTATGTCTAAGGTTAATGAGGCTAACCAAGAGATTTTAGAGACTTTTAGGAAGGTAGAAATTAATATACCTCTCCTTGATGCCATTAAACAGGTGCCTCGTTATGCTAAGTTCTTAAAAGAACTATGCACTACCAAGAGGAAACTCATTGGTAATGAGAAAATAAGTGTGGGGGAAAATGTGTCTGCTGTTTTTCAAAGAAAACTTCCCCCTAAGTGTCAAGACCCTGGTGTGTTTTCTGTCCCTTGCAAAATAGGAAACCTTTGCTTTGATAAAGCTATGCTTGATTTAGGTGCCTCCATTAATGTTATGCCTCGATCTGTTTATGACAAACTAAATTTAGGCGAATTAAAGAAAACAGGCATAGTAATTCAATTAGCTAATAGGACCAACACTTATCCTGACGGAGTGTTAGAGGATGTTTTGGTTCAAGTAAATGAACTAGTGTTCCCTGCTGACTTTTATGTAATGAACATGGGTGAAGCATGCCATGATATTCCCATCTTGCTTGGCAGGCCCTTTCTAAAAACTGCTAGGACTAAAATTGACGTGCACGAAGGGACACTAACCATGGAATTTGATGGTGAGGTTATTAAGTTCAATATTTTTGATGCCATGAGATTTCCTTCTGATGTTAACTATCTATATGCACTTGATGTTTTTGATGAGTTATCTCAAGATGTCTATGACTTGTCACATGAGGATGAGCTATTTACTGTGCTTACTAAGAGTCTTGATCATGCTGAGTCCCAGAAAGTGCTATATCCAGTTAATGATAAGTTAGATGAGGTGATGAGTTCCTTGTCTCACTTGAAAGAGCATAATGGTCCTAGCAAACTTGAACTGTCTGAAAAGCATGCTAAGTTACTTCCCTCGAGTATCTCACCCCCTAAACTGGAATTGAAACGCTTACCTGAAAATTTGAAATATGCTTATTTAGGGGACAATGAGACCTTGCCTGTAATTATCTCTAGTGCACTCACCTTAGATCAGGAAGAAAAACTTATTAAAGTGCTTAGAGAACATAGCGAAGCTTTAGGGTGGACGCTAGCAGATCTCAAAGGCCTTAGCCCTACCTTGTGTTCACATACTATTACCTTAGAAAAAGATGCTAAGCCTAAGAGAGACCCTCAAAGGAGACTTAATCCACCTATGATGGAGGTAGTCCAAAAAGAGATTCTTAAATGGTTAGATGCTGGGGTGATCTACCCCATTGCTGACTCTGAGTGGGTTAGTCCTATTCATGTGGTTCCTAAAAAGGGGGGGACAACAGTAGTGAAAAACAATGAAGGAGAGTTGATACCTACTAGAGTCCAAAGTGGTTGGAGAGTGTGTATTGACTATAGAAAGCTTAACAAGGCCACTAAGAAGGACCATTTTCCATTGCCTTTTATGGACCAAATGTTAGAGAGACTAGCTGGGAGGTCACATTATTGCTTTTTGGACGGCTATTCAGGTTATATTCAGGTCCCTATAGCTCCTGCCGATCAGGAGAAGACTACCTTTACGTGTCCTTTTGGTACTTATGCTTTTAGACGTATGCCTTTTGGTTTGTGTAATGCACCTGCTACTTTTCAAAGATGTATGATGAGTATCTTTTCTGATTTTATCACCAAGATTATGGAGGTTTTTATGGATGATTTTACTGTACATGGTGATTCGTTTGATGAGTGCTTGCATCATCTTACTCTTGTGCTTAGGCGTTGCATTGAGACCAATTTGGTCTTGAATTTTGAAAAGTGCCATTTCATGGTGGAGCATGGGGTAGTACTGGGACATGTAGTATCATCAAGGGGATTAGAGGTAGATAGAGCTAAAGTTGATATCATCCAGTCTCTACCCTATCCAAAGTGTGTCAAAGATGTGAGATCATTCTTAGGACATGTGGGGTTCTATAGGAGATTCATCAAAGATTTTTCTAAGATTGCTTCTCCTTTATGTACCCTGCTTGCAAAGGATGTCTCTTTTGATTTTAATGAGAATTGTATGAGGGCTTTTGATCAATTGAAAGTGACATTGACTTCTCCTCCTATTGTGTAACCCCCAAACTGGGCCTTACCTTTTGAGTTAATGTGTGACGCTAGTGATAAGGCAGTGGGGGCAGTTCTAGGTCAAAGAGTTGGAAAGGTACCTCATGTAATATATTACACTTCTAGAACTCTTGACCCTGCACAGTGTAATTACACCACTACGGAAAAGGAGATGTATGCGGTTGTTTTTGCGCTTGAAAAGTTTCGTCCTTATTTGTTGGGTGTTAAAGTTACTGTTTATTCTGATCACTCTGCTCTCAAACACTTATTGGAAAAGAAAGATTCAAAGCCCAGGTTAATTAGATGGATGTTATTGTTGCAAGAATTTCAACTAGAAATTAGAGATAAGCCTGGAACTAAGAATTTAGTTGCTGACCATCTGAGTAGATTAGAAACAGGAGAGAGTGGTAGCCCTTTTACTGATTGTTTTCCTGATGAGACTCTATATGCTATGACGAGTAGATTGCCTTGGTATGCTGATATTGTAAATTATATAGTCACCAAAACTTTTCCCATTGAATTGACCAGAGCTGAAAGAGAGAAAATAAGAGCTCAATCTAAATATTATGTTTGGGATGAGCCATATTTATGGAAGTTTTGTGGTGACCAGATTATAAGGCGATGTGTAGATGATAGTGAAATTCATTCTATTCTAACCTTCTGTCATTCTTCAGAAAGTGGGGGACATTTTGGACCTAAAAGAACATCACATAAAGTACTTGAATGTGGTTTTTATTGGCCCACTATTTCTAGTGATACTTATGAATTCTGTAAAAGATGTGAAGTGTGCCAAAAGACTGGAAACTTATCAAGGAGGAATCAAATGCCTTTATGTAATATGTATGTTTGTGAAATTTTTGATATATGGGGCATTGATTTCATGGGACCTTTTCCCCCTTCTTTTGGATATATTTATATTCTTGTGATTGTTGATTATGTATCCAAATGGGTAGAAGCTGTGGCCACTAGGACTGATGATGCTAAGACTGTGGTGAAATATGTTAAATCTCTAATTCTGCATCGATATGGAGTGCCAAGAGCAATCATCAGTGATAGGGGGACTCATTTTTGTAACAGAACTCTAGGTGCCTTACTAGCTAAATATCATATAACTCATAAGGTATCTACTAGTTATCATCCCCAAACTAATGGCCAAGTTGAAATTTCTAATAAAGAGATTAAGGGCATCCTTGAAAAAGTAGTTAAGCCAGATAAGAAGGATTGGAGCCTTAGGCTAGAGGAGGCTCTTTGGGCTTACAGGACTGCATATAAGACTCCAATTAGTATGTCACCCTATAGACTAGTCTTTGGAAAACCGTGTCACCTCCCTGTAGAAATTGAGCATAAATCATATTGGGCTGTGAAGCGATGCAATCTTGATTATCAGTTAGCAGGGAAAGAGCGTAAACTGCAATTGCAAGAACTAGAAGAGATACGCTTAGAAGCGTATGACAATTCAGTTATCTATAAGGGTAAGGCCAAAGCATTTTGCGATGCCAAACTTATTAGGAAAGAATTTCAAATAGGTGAGAAAGTGCTGTTATTCAATTCTAAATTGAGACTTTTTCCTGGTAAGTTAAACTCTAGGTGGTTAGGACCTTTTGAAGTAGTAAAGACTTATCCCCATGGTGCTGTAGAGATTAAATCTTTTGCTACTAACAAGATTTTCAAAGTGAATGGTCACAGGCTAAAGCATTTCTATGACGGAGACCAGGTATGTTTAATAGAAGAGATCCGACTTGAGGATCCATGAGCTTCATGACGTCGAGCCAAAGACGGTAAACAAAGGCGCTGGTTGGGAGGCAACCCAACGTTTTCAGGGAAGTTCCTATTTACTTTTGCTTTTGTTCTCATTAATTCTATCTTTTTGCATGCATTAGGGGCAATGCATGAATTAAGTGTGGGGGGGTGCACCCTGCATTTAATTCCTGCAGTTTTTATTCTTGAAAAAAAAAAAAATTCTTTTCTTATAAACAATGCATGATATGAGTTTATGCTAAGCTTTCTTGTTTAGAAAAATTTGGTTTTATTAGCTATTTTGTAGTTTATTCTTTTATAAGTGAAGACTTATAAACATGATAATTATCCGCGAGAGAAGTTTGAATTGATCCTCATACATCTTTTTAATGAGTAACTCTCTTGATTATGCATCTTATTTGATCGTGTAATATATCCAACTCAAAGGCAATAAAATAACCACCCATTTCTTAAACTATTGAATTAGTTGAATAACTCATTAAAATTGTGATTTTACTTTTCATCCATGAAAGAAATAAAAGAGAAAAGAGAGTCAAAGTTGGGAATGACAAGTACCCCTTTGAGGCATGCGCTACTGGGTGTTACCCTTTGAGGCAATACTGCCACTGGAAAGCTTGCTTCCCATACTAGTAAGCTAATAAAATGAAGAAATAATAAGATGAGAATGAATTATTTGCTCCAGCACCTCTATTTGGGTGAGTGAGAGTCAGGGAGTGTTTAATTTCTAAGACCCTATATGGGCCTCGAATATGTGCACGAGTGGAGTTTGAACAAAGAAGAAGAGTAAAATAAATATAAGACAAGTTTAGGATCAAATTTAATGAAGTTATTCTACCTAGTTAAATTGTCTCTATAGCCAGACCATATCCAAATTTTTCCACCTTAAATTCTTTCTCGACCTCTTGATTGGTGTGTGCATAATCAAAAAGAGATGGATAATTATTAATCTTGTTACTTCATTATGAAAATATTGTGAGGCTGATGAATAAACTCTCTAAGGATAATTGGATGTTTAGCATGTATTCACTTATTAAAGGAAAAACTAATTAATTCAGTAAAACGGTTTTTCTAAAGCAAGCCAAAGCCAGTAGGAACATCATAGTATGCATGACTTTATAAGAAAGGAAGAAGGTAAGTTTTTAGATCGAGTCTAAGATTTCTTTGCACGAGGACGTCCAAAGTCTAAGTGTGGGGGAATTTGTTAAGCTAAAAATCATGCATCGTTTTATTAGTTATTTTGATTATATTTTACACATTAATGCATCTAATTTATCTTATTTTATATATTTTTCAGGATGGGCGTTAATAAAATAAAAATGAGAAGACAAGACGTTGAAACTCCAATTTTACACAATTTGCTGAAAAGACGGTCCAATAAATAATTTATGGAAAATATTATTTTCATAATTATTATATTGGGCTAGGGTTACAAGAATTGGGTGAAGAGCTAGAAGTCTTGAGGAAGAAGAAATCTAAGGAAAAGAGGAAGGAAACCCTAATTTACTAAACCTAACCCCCTCACTTTTCATATAATAATCACCTCCTCACATATACAAACCCATGCCTAACACACATTAAACCATCCCATCCCATACTACCATCTACCCTAATCATCTCTCACCTCACGCCTAAACCCCCACACCACCTCTTTATTTAATCACCATCCTCTCATCAACCATCTCCTCATCATCCCATCATCACGCCTAATCTCCATCATCAACATCTTAATCCTCCTCACCATAAACCCACGGCTGCCAGATAACTCACGCCACTTTCATCGCTTATCGTCATCATCATCGTCCATCACCACCATCTCTAAGTAATACAATTTTATTTCTTTGATTTATTTTTACCTTATTTTATTGTATTTCTTTGACTAGAGTATTATTAAAGATGAATTATTTGGATGAATTGTGTAATTTTACTTTTAATATGAGTGAGTAATTTTTTTTTATGCTTAGTATAATCTTCTTGAAGCCATGCTAAATTAATTATTTTGAAACAAGTTTTGTGCTTTAATGCCTAGTTGATTTATATTCGTGATTCTTTGGCGATTAGCGTTTATCGTTTATGAAAATTGTGTTGAATCGATTAGAATGCATGCTAGTTGATTAAATATAATTTCGATTGATAGTTTAGAAGATTATAATACGTAAAAGTTATAGTCTTTTAAGCTTAGGTATCACCCTAATTAATCATGGATGGCTCAAACCCTTCTCTTTTAATTAGGTAATCGCTTTAGATCTTTGTTAAATCGATTTGCTGGTAAATTGGTTACAAAGTGTTAAATGATGTTTTTCTAATTCTTAATGCTCTAATTTGGTTAAATTTTTGCGCTGGTGTAAAAATTATCAAATTAGTAGGGTTTATATTAGGGCTGGACCTAAGTAAACTAGAATCTAAGGAGAAACGGGGAAGAACCGCTGGTGGATTTCTTCTACAGTTTAACTCATAAATGAAATTAACTTATGTGTTGATGATAAATATTAATTTGCATGGTGGATTGAGATTATACTAAGTATTCTTCATAAATTTGACAACTTTTGATCATTATTTATTTTTTTTAGAGTCAATTTGATTAGTTTGATAAATTTTGTTCTATATTTATTAGTTTCAATATAAATTCAATCGACCCCCCCCAAAAGTATAGTCTTTTAGGAGTGTCTAGGTAATTTTAGATAACTTAGATTTTAATTTTTAGGGTAGTTATAATTTTTAGATTGAATTATATTTAGTTTTAGTCTTTCATTAGCGTTTGTTGGAAATACGACTAAAAATAGTTATTTTTGTTTTTTTTTTTGATTTTTATAAGTTCCTAGGGTTTATAGAGTGTCATGATATGCCCATAATTAAATTCGTGATTTTTGGAATTTATTTGGTAATTTTTCAGAATTATTTTGTGGAAATAATAAGTGCAGATTTTTAGGTGTTTAAGTCTGAAATTTCGACTTTTAATATTAAATTACGACTTTTAGATATTTTTGAGTCCAGAAAATTGTGTTTTAGCATTATAGTAATTTTCTTGATTAGTTTCGTAATTTTATTTTCACAAATTATTTTATTTTTAATTTTAAATTCAATATTCTGCATTGATATTCTGTGATAATTTTCTGTTTTGATTTTTATAAAATAAAGTGGATACAATTTATAGGTTATAAACTCACAGACCTGAATTATAGTATTTTAGGCTACTGTTTGAAATTTTTAATATTTATTTTCTGTTTATTATTTTCTGTTTTGGATTTTAATTAGAATTTCAGTTATTTTTCTGATTTAATTTTAGTAAATTATTTAGGAAAGCTTTTTACTGTTTTCTTTCCAGAATATAATCCAAAATATTTAGGAGCATCATTGGGTATTTTTCTAGACTTTTATTTATTAGATTATAATTATCTTAGAATTATTAAGATTAGACTTAATAAATTGGATTAGTAAAATTATTTAGGATTAAGCTAGCCTTCTAAAACTATCTTTCCTCGTGGATCGATCCCTACTTTCCTATGCTATAAAAAGTGTTTTAATAACCAAAGTAGTGGTTAAATTTGTAGCCCTCGACAAGCTTTACAAACCACCATACATCCCTCTTTTTAGTATAAACATTGGATATCCCATGCAATAAGTGATGTTTTCCTAGCCATAGGTTCTAATCCATGGAGGAATTGTCTACATAACTGATTAACCTTCTCCATGAAAGCCTTTGGAAGAATGAAAATCTAACACCAACATGTAAACATTCTCAGAAGGACTGAGTAGATTAACTGCAATTTGCTAGCATAACTGAGCCTTTGAGTAAACAAGCATGGATTCGTGTTGTACTCTTATCAACTAGAACTACACAATCTTGTTTATTCATCTATTGTGGTTTAACAGCCACAACTAGGTACTTAAAGGGCAAAGTCTCAAGCTGAAAGCTAGTGATTCTTAATAAATCACTAGTAATAGCCTCATTAGTACCAACAACCACTAAGTGTGGCTTGTTCTGATTAGCTTCCAATCATGAACAACCAGAAAAGTGATAGAAAGCAATCTTCAAGAGTGTTATACTCTTAACATTAGCAAATCATCTACAAAGCTCAACATACATAGATTCAGTGGCTTATAACATAGATGGTGATGGAACCTAATTTGTTATATAGCAACCCTGAGTGTTCTACAAAGATATTCTATAAACCATTACAAATATTGAGAAGGGGCATAGGATCACCTTGTCTCAACCCTCCTTTGCTTGCAAAGTACCCAAACAAACCACAATTGACTTTGATAGAGGATTTTGCATTGGAGATGCAAGCCATGACTTTTTGCACAAAAATAGGAGGGAGGCCATAACCCAGAAGTAATTATTCATTGCTCTATGAACTCCCATCTGAAGGTGTCATAAGCTTTCCTCAAATCGACTTTCATAATTACCATTGAGGAAATTCCTTTCCTATTATACATCTTAACCAAATCTTGACATGTTATAATGCTATGTAGTATGGGTATGTCTTTAATAAAAGCACCCCGGGACTCATCGACGAAGAAGTCTAACACCCCAGTGATTCTACTACAATTCAATTTAGTAATGCATTTGTAGATAGTGTTGTAGCAGGCTATAGGTCTCAAGTCAACAACATTAACAGGCTTTAAAACTTTAAGAATCATAGCTAATGTTGTAGTATTTACCTGGCTTAGAAGTTTTCCAGTGGAGAAAAAATATTGGATTGCCCCCCTGTGTTCATCAGTTAAGCAAGGACCCTATAAGATCACCTCAAAAGATGGTGGAAGACCTTGAACTTCACTATCCAAGAAGCTAGCAAAATGTTCCACTAAGATCTCCCTAATGTTTTGCTGGCAATGCTGTAACACACCATGTTTATCTTGTAGTATCGTAACTGGCATCTTGTAGTTCCTCTATATAAGGCTTGCATAGAAGAATCTTGTATTTTGATCCCCATTCCTCAGCCAGTCTTCTTTTGTTTTTGGTTTCAGGAAAGCTGTAACCCCCAAAAATTCTTAGTAAACCAAAAAGAAGTAAATGAAGCCTTTTAAGGACTTTTGAAATTTTAATGGCTAAGGATGTTACTGTCGTGTCTCACCAGAAGACACAAGGCTTAGATAGGTTCTAATTTTTCTGGTCAAACCCAAGAATGGTAAAAAATTTTTAAAAAATTCATTACATAATCTCTTAGCCAAACTTTGCCTTATGTTGGCCTAGGTAACTTTAAAAGAACTCCAGGAACTGACAGTCCAAAGAAAAATGCATAAAAATTTAAGGGCAGAAATAATTATTTAAATGTCGAATGCATCACTAATATTGCTCATAAGTAAACACTGCTACTATATTGCTTCCCATTCTCGTACAACTTCTAACCTGAAAGCAACTGAGTTTCATGATGAGTTTGTTGTTCCCACAACAATTACACATAATACGAAATTTAAAAGAAATAGTACTACATCAAGGATGTCCTTAAAAAGTTGATAGACTAGAGAATTGATAAAGAAACAAGGACAAAACCAACACCAAACACAAGTCAAACTCTTACACCTTTGGTGAAAAGTTACACAGAGCAAAAATTCCCTTGAACTCCAAACTAATACATTTACAAGAAAAGTGCTCAATTTTTCCAAACGAAAAGAGATTTTAAATGGCAAACATTAGGTGATTCAGGAATTTGGGCGGTTACTTACCCATAGGAATAAACAATTGGTCTTCCTTACAACGTTGCTTTATAGTGAGTAACCGTATCCATAAGAGATTGCGCGACTCATGCAGGAAACCCGAATTGGGTGTAGTGTTACCGCCCGACTGGAATTGTAAACAAATATGTCATTCACGACATATAGTGCATTCTTAAAGAAGCATTATCCAGAAACGACCCTTGGAGGGCCTTTTTCAAAACTTATGTTTTGACAAAGTATCACAATGCCTTTGTTTTCAACCAATAAAAGTACCACAAAAGTTTGCCACATACAAGACCTTGTAGGAAACAACTTAGCTCAGTAATAAACATGAAGCAATAAAGCAACCAGTGATAGGCGTTAGGCAAACCACAACCATTGAGTGATCGATGGTTCTGAACAAGGTAACATTACCTTCTCAACATGTTCCTTTCCATCTTGAGCTCAACCTAAAACAGAAAAACTTATATTAGTGAATTAACCTAGAAGGCTAATTCCTTAGGCCCTCTCTGGGGTTTTTTCAACCCTTTCCGAACATTCTTAAATCTATTTTCACCATGTACATGCTTGCCCAAACCTAAAACTTACATAACTATTTGACCATGCTATTTAGCTTGCAGGCCAACTTACATGACTATCTGACCATCCTATTTAGCTTGTAGGCTATAATGTAGTACTGACGTTAAAATTCCATAAAAATCTTACACACACGTGGTTGGATCGAAAGGGCCCAATCCAGACTCCTCGAGGTTTGCTCTAAGATTGTTATTTCTATAATTTTTGTGAAATTCCTAGCCTAACTCCGCGAAAACTAGGAAAAAGTTCTAGACCTTACTTTAGGGTCAGAAGCGTGCAATTTTAGAAATAACCCTGCATCTTCCTCAATACAACTCCAAATTTATTGATTCAAAATTCTGGTGCAACTACACATCCTCGTGTACAACATATCCAAAATTCATAATAAGACCCTCCCAAATATTGCCAGTAATTCACGTGAGTTGGACAAATTTTCAAGATGAAATCCAACACATTATAACCCCAATTTTCAATTAATTTGAAAGATCAATCCTATTAATCCAACGATAAAATTTTTATTTTTGAGCCCTGATTCATAAAAGAATGATCCTATAGTAAAAATTCTCAAACTGCACTAAGAATTCATATCTTCCCCCAAAAAAAAAAAACTTTCGGCAATCCAGTTACCTTGTTCAACCGAGAAGCTTTTTCCTTCCTCCTAAAAATTCTGACTTCCTTATCTCTCGCCCATATTGATCCCAAATCACATAATGTTGAACTCTAGAGATGAGGATATGGAATTAGAAAATAAATTCAAATTGATCAAGAACAAAGTTTTTTTTCCTTTCGCTATAATTAAACAAAATAAAGGAGACAAGTTCTTTTTCACTTGCCAATGAATATTTAATCCTTCAAGGGAAAGAGAAGAAGAATAGCATAATCCTTGTATGAGGGAAGCAGAGGGCAGCCGTGTGGTGTGAAGAGAGGAGGTGGGGGAATCTCTTTTTTATTTTATTTTTTTGCTTGACTATGGTTTTAGCAGAAAGTAATAAATATGTAAGATGGTTTAAAAAGAGAAGAGAGTTTTTTTTTTTTTAAATTTATAGGTGGCCAGCTAGGGAAGGTTTTCTCCAACATTTTTATTGTTTTTTACTCTTGTTTACTTAATAAAGTGAAGAGTGTCAAATCCTAACCCAGTTACGCTCGAATTTATACGACTTGACTAATATGGGAAATATATTATTTTTTTCTTAGGATGGCGTATGATTCAACTCTATAATCCTTTTTTACTCTACCGCCTCAATTGCCTGTTATAACTATTGAACTTAACTACAGCATGAACTACGGAAAGTATCATATTAGGAAAAATAAAAAGGACTTATTCCAAACAGTAATTTCGTACAATTTCTTAATTCTAAGAATTATCCAAGTAAATAAAAAGGAGTTTCATCCTTGAAACTTGAGCACACCTATGACATGAAAAGTTGGGGATAACCACACCACAGCTGAGGCTACCTGGGAACCTAAGGCAGAGATGACCTTTTCTCTTCAATCCAGAATCTGTATTGATTGCTCCTTATAGGTAGGATCTTCCCAGCACATAAGAAACAGAGAGTAAAAGAAGATACCCATAACCAAAATAGAACAAGCGATGAAAACTGAACCAACATAGTAGTAGCACGAGTGGAATACAGACCAACAGACACCTAATTGAAATAAAAAACCCATAACCATCACAACACCAAACCCAAGTACCAAAATGAGATCTACAACACATAGAAGGTCACACTCAGACCAATCTTTCATGAATCAGAACATGGAAGTGAACACAGAGCATGGTATTCATATCAAAACTAAGCAAACTCAAATCTAAAGCCTAAAGATCTCTCTTAAATTTTAAACAAAAATTGAAAAAAGAATATTACAAGCTTGAGAGTATAGATGATTGAATCCCAAAGAAAATGAAAACAAGATTGACTAAAATTAAAACCTAGTCTCTACTCTCTATTCTCTGCTATTCCTCTATACTCTGTTACTGACTATTATCAAGTCAAGATCACTAACTAGTAAATTCACTTTGATGAAATGAGGCTGAACATGTGATTCAATAATAAGAAGGCTTTGAAGTTGGAGAGGATATACTCCGATCACATGTGATGGGTCGAGGATGTACTTACGTAATTATGACAAGTGGAACACATTATGAACTCCCGATAAGTCAGATGGGAGTTCTAGTCTATAAGCAACTAGATTAATGCATTTTGTCACTTGGTACATATATTGGTGTTAATTTGCCCCCTGGCTGAAGCGCATAACTCCTTTAGCTGGTAAAATTTTCAGAAAGACCTGGCCGTCAACTGCAAAGTTCAACGAGCGACGCCTTTGGTCAACATAACTTTTCTGCCAACTCTGAGTTGTCCTCATCCGAGCTTGGATTGTCTTGACCTTATGGAGCATGTCTTATAGCATGTCTACCCCTACCATACAAGTGCTATCAATATCACTCCAATACAGCAGGGTATGACACCTTCTACCGTACAGGGGCTTATAAGGCGCCATTCGTATGCTCGCATATACAAGATTTCCAAGGTAAAGTATAAATGCTGCAAGTGTACAGTTTTTGCTATACACTTAGGATCATCTCCTTAGGGATGTTGGACGAAAATAAAGGTCATAAAAATTTAAATCAAAGTAACTAATCCACTTTTTTCCAGGTTTTGATTAACATTTAAAAAAAAACTTAGTAACTATTAGTTCACACGACCACAATAAGCACTGACAGGCCAAATGAAAGCTACACAATTAAAAGAAATTAAGAAATAAAACAAATAGAGAACAATGGAGAAGACAGAATAAACATAATAACTAAGCAGAATATAAGAGAAGGGAAAACAAAAGCCAAGGCATCCCAGCTTCAAGCTTAGCCCAAGCTTCAAATAGATTAATGGGGCTTACACAACTAGAACGTGCTACACAAGGAAGGCCCTAACATGGCAGAAATTAGAGGAACTAACTTGAAATCAACCTAGTCAAAGCATTCAATTGAAAACTCAGAATACGGTATAACAACCCACATTCCATGATCAGGACATATCCTTCAGTCAATTGTGTACCAATCAAAACAGAAATTAAGAACACAACACTCACAGCTGAGCTAAAACTTGAAATGATATATAGCAAACCCAGATAGAATAAATTGAAGCCCAAAACATAGATAAGACGAAACAGAATCCAGATACGCACTACCAAGAGCGAAACAGAGGACCTGAAAATGTGGATGGAGAAGAAAAATCTATGCTCAGCATAATCCCATTAAAACCCCCAAGAAATCGAATCATTAGTAGGAAACCAAAACTTCAAAGTTGAACCAATATCATGGAATTCCAACCTAAATATCACAATCCTTACTCAGAAATCAACAAAAGTAAAACTGATTGCGGTAATTTTTGACTAACAAAAGTTGATTGTAAATGGAGAATAGGGCAAATTCAAATGAAATAGAACACTAAATTAAACCCTAAAATCCTAAAATTGAAACTAAAAACTAAGATTACGAATCCAAAACCTTAAATTATAACTTAGCTTCCCCTCCATCACCCCATTGCTCTTCAATTTATGCACATCCAAGTTGGTTTCAATGTTCAAGTTCACCATCGATTGAAGGAATGATGTGGATGACGGCGATGACCCTGGTGGTGGAGGGACTTCGGTGTTATGGGGAATATGGTGATGGTGGTGGTGCTGATGCTGGTGCATGTGGGTGATGGTGGGAGATGAAGTTGCTAGTGTTGTGAGTGTGTCGAAGAAGAAAAGGAACCAAAAGGGGGCGTTGTGGTAGCATGTATAAGGAGAGAGAGAAATAAAAGAGATGGGGGAAGTGTAACGCCCCCAGTTGCTAATGTGAGATTGTTCTAAGAAGTCCTGTGAGTGGGGACGCTACCGCCGTTCCTTGACGGAACAAGGCTACTTGAAAACCACATGCATTAGAACGTATGTCGTAATTAAACATACTTTCAACCACTAGCATTCCTTAAGACATATAATTACACCTGTTAACTTAGTGTATGACTAACATTTACCAACTAACACAATCTTCAAAATAACGTACACCCAATGGGGTTTTTAAGGAGGCTAGCCTCTAAATCACTGTGAGCACCAGCTAGCTAACATGCAATAGACTGAGGTCCTCGCTCATTTCTCGCGTTCCTCTGACCTATCAGAAAGAGGGCTCTGCACTGATCCTTCACCTAAAACAGAAAACATGAAAATATTCGAATAATGAGCCGAAACTCAGTATGCACATCCCTATGCTGTTAAATAAGTTTTGTATGTAAATGGTTGGGCGCCCGCATTTCAAAACCCTTTTGATTTGCAAACAGGGGAGGGAGAATGTATATGTAAAACTGATTTGCTGATTATTATCTGAAAGTGGACCCCTTGTTGACGTCTGCTGCGATCTTGAGATAGGTGCACACCTCCCAGGCCGATCGGAGAGCCTGAGTTGCAGCCGCGCGGGTAAATTGAAGGGCATAAGCCCTGATGATTGAGCATTGACGGGGCCACTTGCTTATGTGACAAAATACTGAGTAAACTGATTCCTTAAAGGAGCATTACATTGATTTTTCATCATTGAGAAACACATGTGAGTCTTTGAAGAACACAGGCAATATACGTACCTGGTCTTTTTGAAATTCTCTCCCTTTTATCATGGAGCATGTGTGCTGGCAGCTTGAAGCGACCGATGTGGCCTCATTCCTGCTTCCAATATTTTAGTTGACCCCCATTAGTGCAACATTACGGAGTTTATTAAATTTCTCAACTTAATGGTATTTGTAACAAGCTGTGTGTTTATAACTAACGAGGTTATCACCATTACGTTTTAAATTACGGATAGAAGTTCATGGTTATTGTCATTTCATTGCATGTTTAGCCTTAAGGCCATTGTAAATCATTGTTATCAATACGTTTGTTAACGTTGTTATTATTAGTAATGTTATTGTAATTGCTAATTGCTAGATAAATTTTTATAATCACACCTTACGCTATGATTATTGTTACGGTTATGGGTTCCTATCACCGAACCGTCGTTATTGATTTAGTTTTGGTCAATTGCAACCAAAGGTTCATTTGAATCAACTTAGCTCAGTTTCCTTCTGTTCTTTACCCCCAAACACTGAACCTTATATCACTGACTTTATGTCAATAGCACAACCCCATCTTACAACATTCTATCACCGCACTCGTATCATCTCCCTCAGTTATCCTCTTTGTAACGCTCTTAACCTCATCAGCTCCATCTCACTCACGCTCGTACTTTATTTAAAGCACAACTCCAGAACTTTAACCGATTACCTTCATGGCATCACATATCCGGTCAATACTTGCTAACTAATTATGCAAATCATTAACTAAGCAAGTGTTGATTAGAACCTAAATTGGGACATAAACTCCAACCCATCAAGGTCATGACTCCAACATTCATTCAATGTGAAATTAGGCTACATTCATCGTTTAATATAGTATACAAGAACATTCACCCATCAGTAACTTAATAAACTTTACTTCAGCTTTAATTAAGGCACAACCTCAAGATAGTGAGTTCATGACCTTAATTGCTCGCCCAACGTACATTCTGCTCTAATTCCCGTCAAATATAACATACATAGCATAACCCATCTAAGCCATACGGCTTTTCATATTCTTCTACGACCATTACCATCTATTCGATAGATTTACGACCATGCAATACAATCTTCAGTAAGTTACAATTGGTTTTACTGACCCCTTTCACTTACTCTTTCACAGTTATTCGAAGCTAAACACATTTCATTAACCTTGAAATTAGTTCATTTGCTTGCATCGGTTAATTAACTCGAATGGAAGCTAAACATGTTAAAAGGACTTTGGTTTTAACCCTTTTTCATATATTAGCTAAATAACTTGAATCGAAGCTATTCACGTTAACACAAGTTCGATTTTAATTATTTTTCATACATCAACCAATTCACTTGAATCGATGCTAAACACGTTAAACTAACTTCGTTTTTAATTCTTTTTCATGCATTAACTAATTAACTTAAATCGATGCTAAACACGTTAAACTAACTTCGTTTTTAACTTGAATTGATGCTAAACCTTCACAACCTTTCACCCTTACTTTCGGCCACTCAACCCGGACAACCCAACTTCACCATTCAATTCCATCACCCAAAATAACCACAGAAATTTGCACATAGCTAATCATCAATACCAATTACACTACTTAGTACACAAATTCAATCCCAAACAACCCAATTAATCACTGAGCAAAGTTAGGGTTTTTACCTTTCAATTCAGCCTAGGCTAGAACAGGGAGATGGAGATGGAGGTGGAGGAGGCCGGCGGCACTTCGGTGCCCGGCGAAGCTAACGGCAGCGGCAGCCGGCGGGACCGACGACCCTGGGTCTGTGAGTCGCGGGCAGAGGATTGGGCGCAGCAGAGAAGGGGTGGAGGAGCTGGGGTGTGTTGACGCCCGAAACTTGGTGGTGGTGGCAGGCGACTGGGCCGTGAACGGCCGGTGGTGGCCGTTGAGGGGACACACGAAGGGGGCTCGAGGGGGTGTCGGGCCAGAGAACAGAGAAAGAGAGAGAGGGTTGAGGTTTGGGGGTTTTGGGTTTAATTTGTGTTGATTTTAATTTAATTATGTCGGTTCCTTCTTTTTTTTTTCCTTGTTATTATCACTATTGTTATTATTATTGTTAGTATTATTATTATTGCTGTTAAGGAGTTTACTATTATCTGGTTCGAGGTCACATCGTCACTTCAACCTGCAACGCACAAATATGTATACATATATATACATGTACATGAAACGCTGAATTGAAATGCGGCGCCCAACTGACTTATTTGGAAATTAACATAATTCAAACTAATTTAAATGAATATTAGGTCGGGCCGTTACAGCCTTCCCCCCTTAAATTAAGTTTCGTCCTCGAAACTTGTATTTAAAAAGGAACGATGATTGTACCCTGGGAAGAAACGGTGATTGAACTTTAAATGGACATGGGTGTCGGTGCTGTTATGATCATTTGAAGCATCGTGAATCTAGGATTCTTTTGAAGTTGTGAGATGTACAAACGTTTTGTATACGCTCAAAACTTGCTGGTAAATCCAATAGGTGAGCCACCTGCTTCTGTCCTTATGCAATATGCCCTGTCTTTAAACTAGGAGCGTTAATGTTTCCTTAAATCTTGGGGTGAAACGGACAGAGTTTTCCCTAAAAACTGGCTATTTTTCAGGCTTAAAGCCTTACATTTCAATCCCTACATTGACAATAGGTACAGAAAAAGGCCAAATCAAGTTCAACATCTACACGCCGGAGACCACAGCTCTACGGGCCACACGCCCGAAGTAAATCACCCAACCATGTACAGTAGGAGAAAATAAATGAAAGGTACATCTCAACGGATCACACATCCGGAGTAATGGGGTTTACATCCTAAAAATAAACGATAATTTGGCTCACATGGCCGTATAGAACAACTTTTCAACCTTAATTATGTCATAATACCTTGTCAACTCTCAAATTAACGTACCGAATGTATCAGTCTACTTCTCTGTGTGTACATATGACTCCTTTTCAAAGCGAAAGACGATTCAATCGTATTTGGTTTCAACCAGTGTATTACAAATGAGGTAATGATCATCAAGTTACAACAAGGTCATCTAAGTGCCATCAACATGATAAAGCCGATAGGTGAACTTGGATCGGCTGAACAGAGTATAAAATAGGCGCTATGAAGCAGTTTATATAATAGATGGCATAGGGGAAGATCAAGTCTATGTGTTAAGGACTCAAAGTAAGACACTATATCTTTTAGTATGGCATGCAATCGAACCATTTCCTCATCATACAGTGGCATTCGTCTCTCTATGCCCAAATAACATGAATTGGTATAAAATGAGCAGATTCGGTGAGTTTGTTCATAATGGCCCAAACAATGTTCTTCTTAAGAGCAGAAATGAATAACCCCATAATAAAATCCACTAAAATTGAATCACTCTTCCAGGTAGGAATTTCTTTAAAGGTCTTAATGTGCCTACGAGGCGCTGACATCTGTTGTTTAGCTTTCACCTTTTACACGTCAGGCACTTATCTACATATTCTGCAATGTCTCTCTTCATGTTGCACTACTAAAGAATTACTTTAGATCCCTAAGCCCTTGTTCCTCCTGGTGCCTCGAGCAGCGAGTATTATGGGTTTCTTCTCAAATTCTTCCTTAGCATCCTGCTAAACCCAAACAACTTCTTACTTTTGTCACAGCATTGGACCTAGGTTACTCAGTAACTGCGTTTATCCTTTGAGAACTCTGGTTCCTTTCTCAAAAACCTCATGTCCTAAGCATGTCACTTCAGTTGATCAAAACTCACTCAACTAGGTTTTCAATTCCTTGAGCTCGGTTGGAACCATCCTATAGGAAGCTGTTGAAATATGCTTTGCACCATGGATTACTTCAATTTTAAATCACAAATATATGATGCATCCTTGTCTTAGCAACTCACTTGTTCTCAAGAGTGAAGTTATAGAATACTCCTTCCTAAGTCTTTCCTTGTAGAAACATACTTCTTGACCTTCCTAACTCGTTAAAGCACCCTTAAGGAATGAATTACCTCAATCTAAGATAGGAAATGATAGGAATAATAGCATTAGCACAGAGGACACAATGATCAGCAAGGTTTCGTATGCAAATTAAGACCATTTAGGCAATAGCTCGGTGTCGAGAGGGGGGTAAAATAGCAAAGACAAGACCTAAGTCGAAATGATTAAGGAAGAAGTTGCTTAATGGCGAGGAATATTAAGTGGTTGATGGAAGAATTGAATGAAAGGAATAGATGGCAAATTACAATATGCTTGTGATAGGAACGAAATGAAGATAACTAGAAGCGTAAATAATTTAGGAAGGAAAGGCAACAAAAGTAAGGTAATTTCAATCATTGATTATGTAAGAGCCAACACGTTGCGCATAGAATCAAAACCAGGCTAGTAGTAAATTAGCAATTTATGTAGTGATTGGATGTTAAGGAAAGGAAAGATCACGTTACTATTGAAGTAATGGTTGCCGAAAATAAGCTGCGCAGAAGTAGTTAGGGGAAGCATGAGAGAAACGTAATCCATTGCAATGATAAGATCCCCTCATAAAAATTAAAGTCACGAGGAAATTCAATGAAGGAAAGGATATGTAATGAAGTGTGGATGGGATATGTAATGAAGTATGGAGGCAGTAACAATGAAGAGGTTTGCAAGCTTAATATGAATGAAGAAGAATGACAAATTGAATTATGTTATCACATAACAAAGGAGGTAGTCCTAGTTAATAACCAAAGAGGTCAATAAGGAAGTGAAATTATGCTAACAAAGGGGGTTTAATATTAGTTGACAAAAGGTCGTTGTATACTCATTTGGATCAATATAAGAACTCATGCAGACGAAGTTCAAGAATTTGACATGCTCAAAAGAAAGTCTCCTGGGTTTCACTCGGTATGCTATTAATACCTATATTAATACCCCACATTTCCCCATTGTGGTACCTGAAGTCGTGTTCTGATAATGGTCTTTGGAATTTGACATCTCAACTTCCTGAATTTTACTGGTAATCCTTCCATAAAGTCCATGCAATATATAGATATACTCTCAAACAACCATCACTTCCCAATTCCTTACAAACACAAACTGTAATGCTACCACAGATGCTCTAAGTCCAATCCCATGTAATCCTTATACTTATTATCATTCTTCACGGATTATTTAGTTCCCAAAATCTCTTTTACTCTTAACGATGGTGTAAGTTATGACTTCTAAAACTCCCAATATACAAAAATAATGAACCCATTGATGCATTTGGCATTCCCTCAAGCCTCTTGCCCGTAACTCCACCACTATTGATTATCATTTTTGCCCCGCTTCTTTGATGGTTCCAATGTCTCAGTGCCCTTTTTAATCACTTTTTTTTTCTTCTTTTTTTTTTTTATCCAGTCCTTGCCAATTTCAAGAGGCTTGGTTCTCGAATCATCTGATGCTCCCCAAAATAAGATCATGCCCAATAACTTAGATCATGCCCAATAACTTTGATCATGCACCATCTAATTAGCACACATGACCTAATCCATCAAGGTAAGAGAAATTATTTATATTGTCTCCTTAGAACCTTATATGGGTATCTTGGAGCTAAAATTTATCCATAGAAATCACCAGATGCCTACAGAGTTTGTTTTAACCTCACAATATCCAAACATTAAGTGTTTTAACACATCTCCATAAGAACTCTAGCTTGAAGCATCCTGATAACTCAAATGGGCAACTCAAAATTCCATAAGATTTGCTGTGAACTTAGTAACGTCTTTAGCACACAAACATGTCCCAAAAAGTGGACTGAGTGCTTTCCTACTGTTTCACTATGTTGCTGGTCTTAATACCCAAAAGATGATCGCCAGATAAATGTCTACTAAAACATCCTCATGATGCCCGTATATATACAAATTTCTCGTCAACAAATGCGTTTCGCTAATCCAACATAACTCATAGCCATCCCTACAGCTCATAGTGATTCTAAACCTGCTCTGATACCACAACTGTAACGCCCTCAGTTGCTAATGTGAGATTGTTCTAAAAAGTCCTGTGAGTGGGGACGCTACTGCCGTTCCTTGACGGAACAAGGCTACTTGAAAACCACATGCATTAGAACGTATGTGGTAATTAAACATGCTTTCAACCACTAGCATTCCTTAAGACATATAATTAAACCTGTTAACTCAGCGTATGACTAACATTTACCAACTAACACAATCTTCAAAATAACGTACACCCAGCGGGGTTTTTAAGGAGGCTAGCCTCTAAATCACTGTGAGCACCGGCTAGCTAACAAGCAGTAGACTGAGGTCCTCGCTCATTTCTCGCATTCCTCTGACCTATCAGAAAGAGGGCTCTGCACTGATCCTTCACCTAAAACAGAAAACATGAAAACATTCGAATAATGAGCCGAAGCTCAGTACGCACATCCCTATGCTGTTAAATAAGTTTTGTACGTAAATGGTTGGGCGCCCGCATTTCAAAACCCTTTTGATTTGCAAACAGGGGAGGGAGAATGTATATGTAAAACTGATTTGCTGATTATTATCTGAAAGTGGACCCCTTGTTGACGTCTGCTGCGATCTTGAGATAGGTGCACACCTCCCAGGCCGATCGGAGAGCCTGAGTTGCAGCCGCGCGGGTAAATTGAAGGGCATAAGCCCTGATGATTGAGCATTGACGGGGCCACTTGCTTATGTGATAAAATACTGAGTAAACTGATTCCTTAAAGGAGCATTACATTGATTTTTCATCATTGAGAAACATGTGAGTTTTTGAAGAACACAGGCAATGTACGTACCTGGTCTTTTTGAAATTCTCTCCCTTTTATCATGGAGCATGTGTGCTGGCAGTTTGAAGCGACCGATGTGGCCTTATTCCTGCTTCCAATATTTTAGTTGACCCCCATTAGTGCAACATTACGAAGTTTATTAAATTTCTCAACTTAATGGTATTTGTAACTAGCTGTGTGTTTATAACTAACGAGGTTATCACCATTACGTTTTAAATTAAGGATAGAAGTTCATGGTTATTGTCATTTCGTTGCATGTTTAGCCTTAAGGCCATTGTAAATCATTGTTATCAATACGTTTGTTAACGTTGTTATTATTAGTAATGTTATTGTAATTGCTAATTGCTAGATAAATTTTTATAATCACACCTTACGCTATGATTATTATTACGGTTATGGGTTCCTGTCACCGAACCGCCGTTATTGATTTAGTTTTGGTCAATTGCAACCAAAGGTTCATTTGAATCAACTTAGCTCAGTTTCGTTCTGTTCTTTACCCCCAAACACTGAACCTTATATCACTGACTTTATGTCAATAGCACAACCCCATCTTACAACATTCTATCACCGCACTCGTATCATCTCCCTCAGTTATCCTCTTTGTAACGCTCTTAACCTCATCAGCTCCATCTCACTCACGCTCGTACTTTATTTAAAGCATAACTCCAGAACTTTAACCCTTTACCTTCATGGCATCACATATCGGGTTAATACTTGCTAACTAATTACGCAAATCATTAACTAAGCAAGTGTTGATTAGAACCTAAATTGGGACATAAACTCCAACCCATCAAGGTCATGACTCCAACATTCATTCAATGTGAAATTAGGCTACATTCATCGTTTAATATAGTATACAAGAACATTCATCCATCAGTAACTTAATAAACTTTACTTCAGCTTTAATTAAGGCACAACCTCAAGATAGTGAGTTTATGACCTTAATTGCTCGCCCAACGTACATTCTGCTCTAATTCCTGTCAAATATAACATACATAGCATAACCCATCTAAGCCATACGGCTTTTCATATTCTTCTACGACCATTACCACCTATTCGATAGATTTACAACCATGCAATACAATCTTCAATAAGTTACAATTGGTTTTACTGACCCCTTTCACTTACTCTTTCACAGTTATTCGAAGCTAAACACATTTCATTAACCTTGAAATTAGTTCATTTGCTTGCATCGGTTAATTAACTCGAATGGAAGCTAAACATGTTAAAAGGACTTTGGTTTTAACCCTTTTTCATATATTAGCTAAATAACTTGAATCGAAGCTACTCACGTTAACACAAGTTCGATTTTAATTCTTTTTCATACATCAACTAATTCACTTGAATCGATGCTAAATACGTTAAACTAACTTCGTTTTTAATTCTTTTTCATGCATTAACTAATTAACTTGAATCGATGCTAAACACGTTAAACTAACTTCGTTTTTAACTTGAATTGATGCTAAACCTTCACAACCTCTCACCCTTACTTTCGGCCACTCAACCCGGACAACCCAACTTCACCATTCAATTCCATCACCCAAAATAACCACAGAAATTTGCACATAGCTAATCATCAATACCAATTACACTACTTAGTACACAAATTCAATCCCAAACAACCCAATTAATCACTGAGCAAAGTTAGGGTTTTTACCTTTCAATTCAGCCTAGGCTAGAACAGGGAGATGGAGATGGAGGTGGAGGAGACCGGCGGCACTCCGGTGCCCGGCGAAGCTAACGGCAGCGGCAGCCGGCGGGACCGACGACCCTGGGTCTGTGAGTCGCGGACAGAGGATTGGGCGCAGCAGAGAAGGGGTGGAGGAGCTGGGGTGTGTTGACGCCCGAAACTTGGTGGTGGTGGCCGGCGATTGGGCCGTGAACGGCCGGCGGTGGCCATTGAGGGGACACACGAAGGGGGCTCGGGGGGGTGTCGGGCCAGCGAGCAGAGAAAGAGAGAGAGGGTTGAGGTTTGGGGGTTTTGGGTTTAATTTGTGTTGATTTTAATTTAGTTATGTCGGTTCCTTCTTTTTTTTTTCCTTATTATTATCACTATTATTATTATTATTATTATTATTATTATTAGCATTATTATTATTGCTGTTAAGGAGTTTACTATTATCTGGTTTGAGGTCACATCGTCACTTCAACCTGCAACGCACAAATATGTATACATATATATGCATGTACATGAAACGCTGAATTGAAATGCGGCGCCCAACTGACTTATTTGGAAATTAACATAATTCAAACTAATTTAAATGAGTATTAGGTTCGGGCCGTTACAGGAAGGGGGTTTCTATTGTGGCACGTGTGAGGCGCAAGGGTGGCCGTTATAGTTTTTAGATTTTTATTTATTTAATTTTCTTTTTTTTCTTCATTCTTTCGATGATGGATCAAGGGGGATTGGGCTATGATGTTGGGCTACTGGTTCAATCTTTAATTCTTGGCCCAATTCTTCGTTTCCAACAAATCTTTTCATTGTGTGTTTTTTTTTTCCAAGGCCTACAAGATAAAAGCTCAATTACAAATTTAAAAATCATAATTACTGGGAGCTGAATTAGGGGGAAATATTTCAAAAATTATCGTAATTTGGATGCACACAAATACTTCCACACCTAGATTTTGCCCGTTATTAAGTAAAACAAACTAAACTAACTATAAAGAAAACAAAGAATAAGAAAAATAAAATCCTAACTCATTTTCATAGGAATCACTGTTGCATTTAGTGTATGTAAGGAGCCCTTAAAACCCCTCGGTTTTCTAAGTGGACGAGTGAGGTATCGTAAGAGTTTTTAAGTGAAACACCCACAAAAATCCCTTCAAAAACAAAGAAATTTTTTTTGATTTTAAAAACACAAACGTATATACAAGTAATTGGAGGATTATGTACACAATTTAGGCAATTGCATAACTTTAGTAACCAAGTCATCAAATTATATACAAATAGAATGTACAATAAAGAGATAACTAAGTCACAAGATGCATCTTAACCCTCATTTTTCATCCCGCACACAATATGCAATGATATATATACCTTGGTGCATTTGCAAATGTGTATCAATCCTTATTAATCAATTTATTGACATTGACATGATTCCTGTTTTCTTGTCTTATTGCCTTCTTTGCTCCATTTCCCCCCCTTTTTTTCTTTTTACAAGAATAATAACAGACACACCCTAAACTCACTTGACTTACAAGTATTTATGCATTCCCTAAAATGAGTTTTATTAGAATATGTAAAGTATTTATTTCATTGCCCAAATAGAAGTGTAATCAAGTAAAATGGCACATATTCTAGCCAATTAAAAATTTCAAATAAAGATAGTGACTTTGAACATTGGTGTCTGGGCTTTTATTCTCATTTTTAGGTTTTTTTTTTCCTTTTTCCCCTTTTTTTCACATTTTTCAAAAGCATAGAAGGTCACTTCAACAAACAAAAAGTTCACATGTCAAGTTAGCAAACAAGACCTAAAAAATTGATGAAAAAGTGAGTAAGGTAGGCACAAAATCAAACATATGAGACAAGATTATTATGAAAAATCGAATCTATATTTTCACTAGATATCTCATTATGCAATCTCTATTTACATACAACTCAATCACCTAACAATATGGGATCAAAACCACCTAACAATCACACAAATCATCAAATAAAAATAAAAATCTATTCAAAATTTTTGAAAAATACATACAAATGAGTACCTCACTCACACACCAAAACTCCACAATATCCTCATTGTATGAACTAAGGTCCCAAAAAGCAAGCACATAAAGCAATCCAACCACCAAGTATATACAAACCTACGTAACCAAAAGACACAATAAAACAAAACAAAAACAAAACCACAAAAACAAAAACAAAGACAAAATCACCAAAATCAAATCAAAACAAAACCACGGAACTACTAAATACAAAACAAAACCTTAAGCAAAACAAAACACCAAACAAAAGAAAAACAAAATACAAAACCAACAAAACAAAAAAGAAAGCACTAACACATTTACAAAAACATACCACCAATAAACAAAAACATACAAAACCAAAACTAAATAAGCGTCCACTAAATAAAAACTAAACAAAACCAAAACCAAAACTAAAAACCAAAAGATTAACATGCATTCACAAGCCAAATACACCGCTAATAACAAACCCCTTAAACAAACAAGGGTGATCATAGCCAACTTGGCTTAACAAATCTCAAGTTTCACATTAAAATTGATCACCCACACAATCACAATCCTAAATATCCATAACCATGTAAAAGAGAAAGAAAGAAAAGAAAAAGGGGAATAGAAAAGGGGTGTAACGATCATACCAGATTGTATACAAAATGTATCCAAACTAATGCCTCACTTAGATAATGTCAAAGAGGTTCATGGAGCATCAACCACTCCATCTCAGCTCATAAGCTATAACTCATATCAAAAACCACCAATGATCATAACAACTTGTCACATAATTGGGAACAATCCTCATAAAAATGAAAGTAGTAAGAACTAGGAGGTGTAGCCCAAATAAAGTGCATAAATGGAATGCAGCTCAATGTTCTGTTAAGCTTATCAAAGCTCTCAGCCCAATCACAAAAGAGACATGTATATGCAAAATCAAAAGTGTAAGTTAATGGTCTAACAAAGATGTGACCATATGAATGCATAGACCATCTAAAGTGATATGAATGACCTAAATGAAGTCCAACATCTCCAACAGGGGAGGGGAGGGGACCTAGCCAAAGCCAATCAAATGAAATGTGAAAACCAATCCTCACAGAATAGCCTATGTCAAGTCCTTTACCTAAATGTGATCCTTGAGTCTCTCTATGTTAATATCATCAAGAGTCTAATCTAAATAATGACTTCCAGGCACAAAAATCTTAAGCTCTACAAAAGTAGAGTCGTGAAGGTCTGAAGAAGGGTGAAGAATAGGGAGGGACAAAGAAAGGGGTGAATTGGAAGGAGTAGGAGCTAAGTCAAGGGAAGATTCCACACAAATAGGGTCAACAACCTCCACATGAGGCATAACCTCACCCATCTCCATAATATAAGGCTAATCAAATGAAGCCTCCCCAGAAAATGTATATCTGATCCAATAAATATGCCATACTAATCATCAGACTTAGCATCAATCTCAAACCTATCTCCCTCATTGGGCTCTCTAAAGGGATCCAAAGAAAGAGATGATCAAGAATGGTCAGACTACCCTTAGGGGTGTCACTAAATGGGCCAAACTCTAGGGAGGGCGCAACTGGTGCAGGAGATGAAGGATCACTCACTTCCTCGAGGTCATCACAATGTGTATCATTAAAGGAATCGGGGCCTCACTCCTAACGTCAAAGTCCTCATAAGACCTGACCTCAGAAGTACGAGAGCCTGAACTAAGGTCGGTCTTGAGTAAATTATGCAAGTAAAGCTTCCTATTAAAAGCGGCCAATGCCCCTAATCTGTATGGTTTACCAAGTAGTGGATAAGAATCAACATCATGATCAAAGAAATCACGATAGTCACATGAAAATGGAGCATATGGAGTATGAGGGTGCCGATATGATATACCCCCAAATTGACTCTCATCTAAAGGTGTAAAATGCATCACATAAGGGTGGGGAGTGGGGTGACTAAAGGTCTCTCTAGCATTGTCATACTATCAAGTATCATGAGCCAAATATTCAAAAAAAAATCTCAAATTTCATCGGGAGTCTTACTAAACAAACATCCCAAACCTCCAGGGTATATGACACACTGAGAGTGCACGGGTGTTGTAATTTAGATTAAATATCGTTCCCATAGAGACCACTGCAGTCTATTGAATTTTATCCTTCTAAAATACTAAGCAAATTAAATGTTGAGTTGGGATTTTTTTTTTCCCTAAAACTAATCTATTGCTAGATGAATGTTAATTACTGATATAAGACTTCTATCAATTAAAAACACGGAGGGATTTGTCTCACCAACAACAAATTAGATCCAATAAATTATGTATGTGCTTTATTCTAATTTGGATGTATCAAAGGATAACAATCATGCATAATTCAATTCTTTCTTTCAAAATAAACTGAATTATTTAGACTAATCTAATCGTCGTTCTTTCAAAGGTTCTTGAATTAGTTCAAATTAAGGGTCTAGATTGCCAATTTTCCTCTCAACATGCAACTTTCTCTCAAAAATTACTATGTCAAGTCTAATCTTGTCGATCCAATAGTGGATTTTACCTTTTAGTACTTCACCCAATTATTTAATGATTTGCAAGCAAATTTGGCCAAACTTACTCAAAATGTTCACATCACAAGATAGATTGAAACATGCGAAATACACAAAGCACAATTTTGATAAAAATTAGGAATCTAATTTCATTGTTTGGTTAACAAATCCCTAGCCTAGAGGAAAACTACTCACACATGGAACAATTCTAATGGAGTTCAAGGAGTAAGCGAAAAGAAGATTCTTAGCAACAATGGAGTTCTTTGTTAATTCTTCAATCTTCAAGCCTCTAACTTGCAAATTGCCTACCTTCAAATCTTATTCTCACTCCAAAAATGATAGAAACACTGAGGAATTTGAGAGATTTTTTAGAGAGAATAGTTATGTCTGTCTTCTTTGCAGTTGAGCATGCCTAGATATATCATCCACCAAGCATTCTCAGCCATAGAACCAAGGAAAATGACCAGTTGTAGCTATTACAGGCCTACCACGGACCATGTCTTTCACCACGGATAGTCCATAGGGGCCTTTGTCTCGGTTGTTTCTTATTCTTCTTTCTCACCACAGGGCACAGTGGTTGGGGGGCATCCCATGGTGAGTCAAAAAGTTATCATTTGAGGGTCAATGTTGGGTCGAAAAGGTCTCAAAACCTGCAAAAAGTATCAAAGAGTTATACCCAAGCGTAAAATGAAAATTTGGGGTATAAATTATAACATAAAGCTCGCGAATTTCCTAAGAATGGAACAAAACAATCCAAAAATGATATAAACAAGCACTTATTAGTGTATAGTCTCAACATGACCCCGATGGTCATCATTAAGATCCTCAATAATCACTTGGTAAATTTTCCATTTGTTAAGATATCGATCAACACATTGAGCACGAAATTCATTCAACCTACTCAAATATCACCAAAATACTTCATGCTTATATTTAGGGAAATAGAAAATTGCCCTTTGTTTTTTTAAATTTTTTTTCAAGTTTTTCAATTTTAGTGATTTTCAAATTTTTACATTTTTTTTTCAAAATTTGATTTTTCTACTTTTTTTTGGATTTTTTCAACGAAATAAACAAAACCAATGACTATCAATAACGAAATAAACAAAGCAAAATAAAATATATAGAAGTAATAATAAAGTAGCAAAGAAAAAGAAAATATGACATAATCGCATGCTGTCGTCCCCAGCAATGATGCTAAAAACTTGTACGAGATTTTTAAGATAAAATATAAATACTGTAAGCGTACAACTTTCGCTGTAGTATTTGTGGGTCGTCTCCTGAGGACGTTGGATGAATTTAAGGTTACAAAGATTAAATCTCCCAGTTAATCAAACTATTTAAAATATTTACAAAAGCTTAGTAATTACTAGTTCACATGACCACATTAAGCAATTAAGTAAGGTGAGATCAATTAATTGAAGACAATGGATAAACCTAACCTAAAGTTTCACTACCATCACCTTCCATAAATCTCACATCAAACAATAGCAAATCCAATCAAACAAAAGTACCAGAGAGTCATTATAGCACTAACACAACCTAGATGAAAGCTACACAGTTAAAACAAATAAGAGAAGACAGAACAAGCAGAACAAGTAAGCAAAATATAGGAGAAGGCAAAACAGAAGACATGGCATCCTAGCTTCAAGCTTAGCCCAAGCTTCGAATGCATTAATGGGGCTTACATAACTAGAACATGCTACAAAAGGAAGGCCCTAACAGGGCATAACAAAGTATCGTAGCCCAGATTCCACAATCAAGACATATCCTTCAGTCAATTATGCACCAATCAAATTCAATTGAAAACTCATAATAAAGTATCATAGCCCAAATTCCACAATTAGGACATATGCTTCAGTCAATTGTGCACCAATCAAAATAGAAATTAAGAACAGAGCACACATAACCGAACTAAAACCTGAAACGAAACATAGCAAACCCATACAGAGTAAATTGGAGCCCAGAGCAGATAAGACATAATAGAATCCATATACGCACTAGCAAAAGCAAAACAGAGGATGCAAAAACATAGATGGAGAAGAAAACCTAAACTCATTAGAATCCCATTAAAATCCAAGGAATCGAATCATTAGCAGGACAAAACACTTCAAAGTTGAACCAATATCATGGAATTTCAACCCAAATATCACAATCCTTACTCAAAAATCGACAAAACTAAAATTGATTACACTAAATTTTTGCTAATAAAAGTAGATAGAAAATAGAAAACAAAGCAAATTCAAATGAAATAAAACCCCAAATCAAACCCTAAAATTCTAAAATTGAAACTAAAAACTAAGATTACAAATTAAAACCCTAAATTACAGCCTAGCTTCCTCTCCATCATGCCGCTACTCTTCAAATTATACACTTTCAAGTTGGTGTCAATCTTCATCTTCACCATCGATTAGAAGGATGATGTGAACGGTGGAGATGACCTTGGTGGTGGAGGGAATTCGGTGCTGTGGGAAATATAGCATGATGGTGGTGCCGATGCTGGTGCGTATGGGTGATGGTGGGAGATGAAGTTGCTGGTGTTGAGAGTGTGCCGAAGGAGAAGAGGAGCCAGAAGGGGGATGTTGTGGCAACTTGTATGACGAGAGAGAGTAAGCAATAAAAGAGATGGGGGTATGGGGGTGTCTAATGTGGCACGTGCGAGGCATGAGGGGGGTGTTATGGTTTTTGGGTTTTTATTTATTTAATTTCCCTTTGTTTCTTCATTCCTTTGATGACGGATCAAGGGGGAGTGGGCTGTGATATTGGGCTACTGGTTTAATCTTTAATTCTTAGCCCAATTCTTCATTTTCTTCACATTTCTTCATTTTTTTAATTTTTTTGCAAGATCTACAAGATAATAAAAACTCAATTACAAATCTAAAAATCATAATTATTAGGAGCTAAATTAGGTGTAGAAATATTGTAAAAATTATCATAATTTGGTTGCAAATGTCTTCTGATAGCTATTATTATATGAGAACTCGATAAGGGGTCATTGCTCATCCCAAGAACCCTTCAAATTCAAGAGGCAAGCTCACAACATATCTTTTGGCGTCTGCATTGTTCTCTCTATATGCCCGCCACTAGTAGGACGGAAGGATGAATCGAAAGTCAATGTGGCCCCAGAAGATTCCTGTAGTTTCTTCCAAAACCCCACTTGGGATCGAGTATTTCTATCAGACATGATGTCGGCCAGCCATATAGGCCAACTATTCCCTTGACATATGCCTGTGCCAGCTGTGTCAAGGTCCAAGAATTACGAATAGGTATAAAATACACCGTCTTTGTCAGTCTATCCATTATGACCTAGGCTGAATTCTTCTGTTGTGGGGTGAAAGGTAACCTTACCACGAAATCCATCGAAATGAACTCCTACTTCCAGACCGGTATTTCTAGATATTGCAAGGGTCAGACTTGTTTTTGGTGCTCAATATTTACCTTTTGATGGGTAAGGCATCGACTCACATATTTGACACCTCTCATTTCAAGTTACTTCACAGGAACGATTTCTTAAAATCCTTATACACATTGCTTCCACTCGGATATACAGAGTGATGGGTGTTATAAGCCTTATGCAAAATCAATATCTTGAGTTCTCCATGATTTAGTACACAAACCCTCCCTTGGAATCTCAAGAGGCCACCTTCCTGAACCACAAACCCTAAGTCCTTCCAAGCTGTCAAATCCACTTTTATTTTCTCTATTTAGACATCAGATTGTTATTCTCGATGGATCTCCTCTAGTAACATTGGCCTTAACTTTAGAGCAGATAGCTTTGCCATTCTTCCCTTTATCATTTCTTTAACCCCCAACCATCTTAATCCTTTTCCTAACTAATGAGCTAGATACAAGATAACATTCAATGCATGGTAATGCTTAGGACTAAGGGCATCTGCTACTATAAGATGATATTAAATATCGTCACAATCCTACAGGTGGCACCATAAAGGTAATGTCTCCATATATGAAGTGTAAACACCACTATAGCTAGTTCCAAATCATCGCTAGGGTAGTTCCTCTCTTGAGGCTTTAATTAACGGGATGCATATCACCTTATTGCCTTGCATAAGTGCGCACCCTAACCCTTGTCATGATGCATCGCTAAAAACCACAAACCCTTTGCTACCTTCTGGAAGGGTAAGGACAGGGGCTAAGGTTAATCTCTTTTTCAACTTCCAGAAAGCCCCTTCACACTTAGGGGTCCATGAAACTTCACGGCCTTTTTTGGTGAGGTTAGTTAAGGCGGCTACAACTTTGGAGAAATTCTTTACGAATCGCTGGTAATATCCTCCCAATCCCAATAAAGCTGCATGCCTCAGTCGGGTTTATAAGATGAAGCTAGTTCGTGATGACTTATACCTTTTGAGGGTCCACCCTGATCCCTTCGGCCGACACTATGTGGCCCAAAAGGCAAACTTTTCTAAGCAGAACTCATACTTTGGCAATTTGGCATACAGGGTGTTTGCCCTTATGTGGCATTTGGTTTGAAGTAATATAATAAGTGTTTAATGGAATCAAGCATGTAATGCAATTTTCAATCTAATGGAATGGAATGATAATTACATTATAATGTTTGGTTACCTAATTTTTACAATTGTACTGGGATGAATTAATTTACAAACACCACTTCATTTTGCATGTGGCATGAAGTACTCACAATTCAATTTGCATTTTATTTTGCTTACATTGATTATTTGCATTGTTGTTGATAATTATTATTCAATATATCATCATCATGATTATGATACTTCATATGAGACTGACTTCACTCCATTTCCTCTCATTTACAATAATATAAAATTGTTCAAGTGTAGCAAGTAGAGAGATGATGATGATGATGATGATGATGACGACGACGACGACGACGATGAGAGAGAGAGAGAGAGAGAGAAAGAGAGATGATGTCTAGAATGCGCAAACAGTTACAATAATAAGATCATGATCTGGGTTAAACTTTATCTAATATGGAGAGAAGAGATAAGGGGGAGGAAATAGGGGTAAGGGGGGCTTCAAACCTTTGAAAATATGGTGGTGTACTAAGAGATCAGAAGCAAAGGAGCAGCAACGAATAGAAGAGACAGAATGTCCCCAAATATAATAGTTTATGGTTTGGTAGACTTTGATTCATAGGTATGTAATTATAATAGTTTAGAAAAAGTCAAGTAATTGTATTTGCATAAATTGAGGTAAATGTGATTACAATGCAATCTTGATTATAGCCGTTAGTGGTAACTAAACATGATATCACCATTACCATTTTGATTGCATTATGACTTTGGTTATAAGGGACCAAATGAGTCATTAGTGTCTCTAGAGTTAACCTTAAATATCCCTTGTGTTCTTCGGGGTTGCCAAGATATAATTTATGAACACACCACAAATTACGCGCGAAATGTCGTCTTATGAACATCATCCTCTTTTATCCCTAGCTGGTGGTAACCTAACTCAAGTCTATCATCGAAAAGATTCCTGCTCCCTTAGTTGATCAAAGAGATCATCAATCTACAGCAAAAGGGCATCAATTTTTTTTTTTATGGAGATTATGTTCAACTCCTGCTAATTCACAACACAATCTCAAACTACCATCTATCTTCTTGAGAAACAACATAGGAGTCCCCTATGGTGAGGTACTCGATCAGATTAATCCTTTTTCAGACAACTCTTCTAACCATACCTTTAACTTCTTGAGTTCTATTGGTGCCATGTGATATGGAGTCTTATATATGGGGTTGCACTAGGGGCTAGGTCTATGCGGAACTCTACTTCTTAGGGTGAAGGCAATCCTAAACTTGATGTGGATTTTATGTTCAGTTTTAAAACCCTTTTTACTTGCAAGTGCATAAGGTTATTTGTACACTAGCGAGCATAGAAGTGTCAATCCCACGAGAAACAATAGTGATTTTAAATTTAGTCTTTTTGATTATAAAGAATAGTTCAATTGAGGAGTTCGATTATCAATATAAATTAAAAAAATAAAAGAAGAGTAAATGAGTCAAAAGAGTGAAGAGAAATCAAATAAGAGAAAAATCTAGGACTTTGGATGTCACCATTAATGCAAATATTGATTTACTAATTCAAATGGGGATTCAAATTATCTCTTGTTCAACCTAAGCTACAAGTATTAGGCCATAATTTAAAAAGATGATTATAATTATAAAATGAGATTATTTATCTAGTGGTTTAGCATGAATCATTATTTTTAGACATAATGCATCTAATTTCTAGTATAAATTAGTCAATTTTAACAGTTATAATTTTAAGCCCAATTGCATAATCATCATATTAGTCTACAAGGTTTAGTATTAATTTGAGTAGCAAATTAAACTATTATAATCAACATAATTAATCAATAGTATTAAGATGTATAAATAGGTTAAGTTCAAATATAAACTCAAATTATGCAGTGAAAGTGACAAGAATTACCCCAAAAGCAATTAACAAAACCAATATTATTATCAAAAATCCATCCTAATCTTAGAAATAAGTAGTTTAGCCGGTCCTAGTTAGTGAAAACGCCATTAAAGTTGGTATATTTTACTTCCTATGCCCAAACTTTTTATATTCAATTGCACAAATGATATAATCAAGTGTGAACTCTCAAATTTGACTGACAAATGAGCTGAGAAGAAAGAGAAAAATAGTTGATAAAGCTTATTTTCTTCTAGACCCCTCAACCCAGATGGTCTTGTCTTACAAAATACTCTTAACTCTCTAAAAAAAAATAGAAGATGGAAGATAGAAGAATGCTTGGATGCTTGAATGGGTGAATGGATGAATGAATGAGTGTATGGATGCTTCAGCCCATGATCCCTTTTTATAGTGGAAAATCGACATCTCTTGATGCCCAAAAATTAACAAAAATTAATTTCAATTAATTCTTGGCTGTTATATATTGCATAAGAAAGGGCTAATCTTAAGCTAAAAATTAATCAAAATTAATCAGCTTTGATTGGGTTAACAATTAGCTCATGTGGAAAATTGAACACTAAACAATAAGATCTGCTGGGAGAGCTGAATTAGGAACGAGTGGGCCGTAGAAGCTGTAAGAGCAGCCCAAACAGAGATGGAGGAGAAGAGGAGTGGGATAGGAAAGCTGGTGGGTTGGTGCTCCAGTTGGGCCACACACAGGCTGAAACAAGCCAGCGGAGAAAGGAGGGAAGGAGGAAGAGTAAGGCGCTGGGCCTATAAATCCATGCGGAGAGTGTGAGAGGGGTGAGTGGCTCGGACTGGGCCACTGGATGGGCCTAAGCAATGGTAATGATAGAAAGAGAGGGAGAAGAGGAGGAGAAGGGGCGCTTGGGCTAGAGCTTCGGTTGGGCGTCGGCTGGGGTAGGAGAGAAAGGAGGAAGATTAGGCCATGGGTCAGCCTGTTTTAGGCTGGACTTGTCTTTTTCTTTTTTGTTTTGTTGTTTTGTTAGGCCAAACTCTTGAGCATGAAATTGTTCCAATTACTCGACTCCATTTCGAATTCAACGATTCTTTTTTACCTGAAGATCCCGTAAAATATGTATTATTTACTCATAAAAATATATTTCAAATACTTAAAAGTAGGTAAAATGAAGGAGAAAATTATATATGAAATATGAATTATCAACTCCCCCACACCTAAACCTAGCTAATCCTCGAGCAAAGAATATCATTAATGCGTATATTCATTTAAACCTTCAAGACGAATAAGAATAAGATCAGGGAAGAAAATCAAGTGATCCAACTATGAATGCCCACTCCAAATCACATATATTAATTCACTACCAACCCATAACTCATTATCAAAGATTTCCAACTTCAACTAAGTCAATAGGCTAAGATTCAAGCAAATTATGCACACAATGAAACCATGTAATAAACAATAAGTACAAAATTTCACCCCACATAACAAAAATCACCAGAGCATCTTTAAAATTAAGTCCCCAATGCCAAATCAATTTATCATTCTCTTTTTCTTGAATTTTTTTTGAGACTTTGAATTTTTTCGAAAGTTACTTGATTCCATCTGCTTTCTTGAGTGGATAAAGATATGAATAAAGATGACACTAAGAGAAACATTTAGTACATATTCATGTGATTAAAGATATGGATAAATATAGAACCTGAACATTGGTACCAGAATAAGAATTATTAATTCAATTTATTTTTTTTATTGATAGAAAAGTCAATGGGGAACTCAATGCTTATCAAAAACTCATAATGACATTAAAAATGAGGTTTCATATCAAACTTAGAATCAACTACATAATGACATTAGCACAGTAAAAATTTTGGCATTCAACTAGTCAAAGCTAGAATTAATCTCTAATAAGCATGTGTCACATGAATCAAATCTATATAACAAGAGTAGAACATACATAATCAGAACACTAAAGCTCTTCCCAAAATCAAATTCATCCAACAGTTTTCAAGTTTAATTTTCCTCAAAATTTTCATTTTGCCTGCCCCACACCTAAACCTTATATTGTCCTCAATGTAGAAAACAATAAGAAAGAGGGAAATGGAGAAAAGAACAACACAACCCAATAGCACGAGGAAGTCATTTCTATAGAAGCCCAACAATCAAACTCCCAAAGTACCTTCACAACCATCACCAACCATAAAAGCCGAAAACCAAGTGAAGAATCACACCCAAAAACACAAGCACACCAAGAAAAAAAAAAAAAGAATGCCAAAAACTCAAACTCACCTAAAAAGATTGGATTGCCTCCCAACAAGCGCTAAGTCTTATGTCTTCAGGTAGATAAGGTTTTACCCACTAATCATAGTAGATAGGGTCTACTAGATTGATGGATTCAATCAAACCAGGATCAATATTATATGTAACAACAGGTTTCAAATATTGGCCATTAACTATGAGAACTCGACCATCTTGGGGATCCAAAATTTAGACCGCTCAAGAGGGAAACACTTATTGGACAACAAAGGGACCATCCCATTTAGATCTCAACTTGCCAGGAAACAGTTTAAGCTTAGAATTAAAAAGCCAAACCTTCTAATTGGTTCAAAAGATTTACAAAAAATCATTTTATCATGAAAAGCTTTGTTTTTGCCTTTATAAATCTTAACATTCTCATAGGCTTCATTACGCAATTCATCCAATTCATTCAATTGAAGCTTACAGTTAGAATCCGCTTGTTTCATATCAAAATTAAAAGTTTTAATAGCCCAAAAAGCACAATGTTCTAATTCAACTGGCAAGTGATAAGCCTTACTAAAAAGAAGCCGGTAAGGAGACATCCTTATGGGAGTCTTATAAGCAATACGCTAGGCCCAAAGAGCATCTTGCAATCTCAAAGACCAGTCTTTCTTATTGGGTCGAACCATTTTCTCAAATATATTTATAATTAGACACCTCAGCTGGACCACTAGTATGAGGATGATAAGGGGTAGCTACTTTGTGGGTCACAGAATACTTTCTAAGCAAAGCCTCAAAAGATAGGTGACAAAAATGACTACCTCCATCATTAATAAGAGCTCTAGGGGTACCATACTGACAGAAAATATACTTTTTCACAAATTTGACCACACCTTGTGGTCATTGGTCCTAGTAGCCTAAGCATCCAGCCACTTTGACACATAATCAATAGCAACCAATATGTATAAAAAGCCAAAAGATGGGGGAAAGGAAGCCATGAAATTAATGCTTTACACATCAAATATCTCAATAATCAGAATAGGGGAAAGAGGCATCACATCACGATGGGACAGGGCACCCGTGCATTGACAATGCTTACAAGCAAGACAGAATTGGTGAGCATCTCTAAACAAAGTGGGCCAAAAGAACCCACTTTGTAGGACTTTAGCAGCTGTTCCGACCTCTAAAGTGACCACCACAAGTATAAGAGTGACAAAAGGTTAGAATCTATGAATTTCACTCTCGGAGACACATCTACTACCACTTGGTCAGGGCAATATTTGAAAAGATAAGGGTCATCCCAATAGTAATATCTTACCTGTGAGAAGAATCTATCTTTCTCTTGTTTGGACCAATGAGCAGTGGCAAGATAGTTCACAATGGGAGCAAACCAAGGGAGAGGGTATGTGACACATGAAATAATTACTCATCAGGAAAGTAGTCAGAAAATCCAACTAAGTCATCAGTATACGCAGTAAAGATCCTAGACAAGTGGTCTGCAATTGAATTTTCAGAACCTTTCCTATCTTTTATTTCAACATCAAACTTTTAGAGCAACAAAATCCATCTAATGAGTCTTGGTTTAGTGTCATTCTTAGTCAATAAGTGTTTTAGTGCATCATGATCAGTGAAAACAGTCACTTTTGAACACAAAAGTATGGACGGAATTTATCAAGTGCAAATACTACAGTTGGCAACTCCTTTTTGGCAGTTGAATAATTCTTTTAAGCATCAGTTAGAGTTCTACTAGTATGATAAATGACATGCAGTATTCTATTCACCCTTTGACCCAAAACAGTCCTAATAGCAAAATCAGATGCATCACACATAATCTCAAATGGATGAGAAAAATCAGGGGGTTGTACAATAGGGGTTGACACCAATAAAGATTGAAGCTTTTCAAAAGTTTTCACATAAAACTCGTCAATCATAAAAGGAGTATCTTTAGTGAGGAGATTAGTGAGTGGGCGAGCAATTTTGTTAAAATCCTTAATAAATCTCCTATGGAAACCAGCATGACTAATGAATGATCTGACTTACTTCACAGAAGAAGGCACAGGTAGATTAGAAATCAAATCAACCTTGGCTTTATCAACCTCAATCTTTTTTCTGGACATTTGATGTCCCAAAACAATTCCTTCTTGGACCATAAAATGATGCTTTTCCTAACTCAAGACCAGATTCACTTCTTCATATCTTTTTAGCACAGTGGATTAATTAGTAAGACACACATCAAAAGAGGAATAGAAATAGAGAAATCATCCATAAACACCTCTATAAAATTATCAATATAGTCAGAAAATATGGCCATCATGCATCTCTAGAATGTGAAAGATGCATTACACATCCTAAAAGGCATCCTTAGATAGGCAAAAGTACTTAATGGGCATGTAAATGTTGTCTTCTCTTGGTCCTTAAGATAGAATTATGACAAGAATACCCATCTAAGAAGTAATAAAAACTTCGTCCAGCTAATTTTTCCAAAATTTGATTAATGAATGGGAGGGGAAAATGGTCTTTCCTCGTGACAGAATTAAGCTTTCTGTAATCAATGCGCACCCTCCACCCTGTGATTTGTCTAGTGAGAATCAATTCACCTTCATTACTGTTAACCTCAATTATGCCAGATTTCTTAGGGACTACTTGAACCGGACTGGGCATTGACTATCAGAAATAGGGTAAATAATGCCTGCATTTAAAAGATTTACCACTCCTTTCTAGACAACCTCTTTCATGTGAGGGTTTAGTCTGCGTTGTATTTGCCTAACAGGTTTAGTATCGTCCCCTAAATGAATTCTGTGCACACAGATTATGAGACTAATCCCTTTTGAATCAGCAACTGACCACTTCTATAGCACCCTTATGATCAGATAAGACACAAATCAACTCTTCCTCTTGATCACAAGATAGAAGAGAAGATATAATGATAGGAAGGGTCTCTTTAGGGCTTAGAAACACGTACTTGAGTGAATTAGGGAGAAGTTTCAACTCATGTTTGGGTGGAGATACAACATAAGGTGGCATAGGAGAACTAGCCAAAGGAGGGAGAGGTTCACAAGTGGACATCCAAGAGGAAGACTCAAGATGAGGAGTGGAATCTAGATTAGAATCCATCTCATCTATTGTACTTCCTAAATCAAACAATCTCAAATCCCCATGGGAAAGATAGGTTCCCAAGGAATCACTACTCAGAATAGTAGGTAAAGATTCTTCAATCATTACATCAATCACATTAATAAAGAATTCAGATTCATCTTTGAATATAAGTTGAGTAGAAGTTTTGAAAATATTAAGCCTAACCCTCATGTTCATGATCGAGACATCTATCACTCTTGACTTATAGTTAATGGTGGCATTAGCTGTGGCTAGGAAGGGACGTCCTAAAATAAGAGGGATCTGCTTAGAAGCATTACTAGGGTCCATGTCTAATACAATAAAATTAATATGAAAGAATCCTTTATCAATTTGCACCAAGACATCATCTATCAGCCCCCTAGGAGTCCTAACCAACCTATCAGTAAGCTGAAGGATATAGGTGGAAGGCTTCAGCTCACATAATTTCAATTCCAAGTAAACAGAATATGGTATCAAATTAACACTAGAACCCAAATCGAAAAGTACCCTTTCAATTTTATGATTGCCAATAAAACATGAGATGGTAGGGACACCAGTATCTTTGAATTTAGGTGGAGTATCACATTTCAAAATTAAGCTCATTTGTTCACTTAGAAGAACCTTTTTAGACTTGTCATCTTTAGATTTTCTTTTAAAAGTGTACATGTCTTTAAGGAACTTAGCATAAGCCGAGATCTATCTAATCACTTCCAAGAGGGGAAGATTGAGCTTAACTTGCTTCAAGGTCTCTAGGATGTCATCTCTTTGCTTATCTTTCTTGGAAGGAAATTGTAATGCCCCAAAAATGTAAATGATATAATTTATGAAAAATTACAACGGAAGACTTAATGGTAGAAGTCACTACCACCATTCTGATAAGGACAAGGCTCATTGAAACCATTTAATCTTGCAACTCATGTTCAAATCACAATATCTATTAAACTAAAATACTCCAAGACCGAAGTCCATAATAATTCAACTTTAATACAATCGACTTAATCATACCATGGGCTAACTTGCACTCCACAATTTTAATAGACCTAACTTGACCCTGAGGTCGATCCCAACATTCATGCTATGTTAAATCCACTGTGCGCATCTGATGACTTCCAAAAGGGCTTGCTAACTGGAGAAACATATGAGACTTCATCACCTAAAATGGAAAACATAAAAACAATTTGAAAATGTGAGCTAAAACTCAGTACATGCATTCCTGTATTGTAAAATGAGCGTAGAAATATTGTTAATGGGTACCTGCTTTTGTAATTCATTTAGTTCACAATAACAATGAAAATGAAAGTAATAGGAAACTGAATTGCTCATTATTATCTGGATCGGAACCCCTTACAATGATACGATATATACATAGGTGTACACCTGCTAATCCGATTAAGAGTCGGCCTGAAGTCGCGTGGATAAATGATGGGCCGATGCCCTATAGATAATAACTAACGGGGTCATAAGTTAAATGGCAAATCGTAGTATAAACTGATCCATTGATAAACTCATTAAGAGTTGTGACTTGATAAACATGGTCTGCTTTATAAAGATACAGGTAATGGACGTAGCTTGAGTCTTTAAAAAAATGTCATCTGACTTGATAAATGTCATATGACTTCATAAATATGTTCTGACTTGATGACACTTATGCATAATGGAGAATGATAACTAGGCTTCAACTTTATCTCATAAATGTCATTGTAAGTATGTGTAGTCAGTAAATGATCCTTACTCACATAATTGAGTAAGTAAAAATATGTGTAATAGAAATTGAGTAACTAAATTGTATACATAACTTGGGTATTTCAATATAACTTCAAAACTGAATTAATGAAAGTAATTAAATTCGATATAAAGTAAATAAAAGTAAAATAGACCACAATAAAATAAATGAAATTACAAAGGAAAAGGCCTTGATGGTGACAATTGGGAGAGTGGTTTTGGCTTTTTCTGAGATAGGTTGCTGATACGGGTTTAAGGCTTGCTGATGTATAGTTTTGTTCAAGATAACAGCAAGTACACTAGATTGACTTGATAAATACATTTGATACATTCTGAATTGAGTAAGTAATAGAGGTTTGAGGTCAAGAGAGATACATCTTGGTTCAAAATAGCATAAACTGCAATAACTTAGTCGAATAAATATAATTTTTGAGTCAAAATCTCCCCACTTCCCATATTTGATTCATAAATTCATTAGATATAGAATTCCATCCCAAATGAATCATTAAACTCAATAAAAGCTATTAAGCTCACTAAACATGGTGTTTTCTTTATAAAATCCATAATTGATTCAAAACTCATAAACAGGCTCCCAAATTACATACTTGTTTTCTTCTTTCTCATTAATCAAGCTAAAAGCTCCATGAAAATCTATGAATATTCATTTCCTCCTTAAATGACCTTACTTGGCTCGAAATACACAAGATGAGTGCATGATTAATCTCACTCAGTTTTTATTATTGCTCCTTACACAATTATTCAAAATGCTTCCAAAAATCACCAAACTCAAAATACTCATTCAAAATTCATAAAATCTTATAGGAAATTCGAAAATAATATGAACAATCTACAGTACAATTTTTAGAATTTTTCTCCAAGTATACGCTGCACAGAAATTACAATAACAGCCCAATTTGCACCAAAGCAGGATAGTTCACTTCAAAAATTCATAATTTTCACCCTTGACATCAAAGAGAGACCTAAAACCCCAATATGGAAAGAATAAGAAGTCTTGAAAGACTTTCATTTACAATATAAAATATTATTCCCACAATAGGGTTCCCAAAATAGGGCTAGAACACAAGTGTATTAGTTTTGATTGAACCTATGCATTTCTAACAAAACAGCCATAACTTTGTCCACAGAACTCGGATTAAGGCAATTCAAAAGGTATTTGAAAGCTAACACACTAAAATATCTATCCACCAAAAATCATAATTTTCTAATGGGCTGATCATTCCCAGTTTAATCTCGAAGTCTACCCTATTTTCCTGAAATTTTCAGTCCCCACTATTTTAGCTTTTTCCCCTCTTTTCACACAAATCCTCAACTTAAATCATTCCTTAAAAGCATGTAAACAAGCTTTGATCCATGCCAACATCATATAAGACTACCACACTCAATTTCACTCATAATCATATCCGATAAAGATCATTTTTTCAATCAAATACACACACAAACCAAGCTTAATGCTAATTTAATCCAAACCATACATTACTTGCCAAAACCCTAGTTTATGGCCAATTGGACACACTCCAACTCATTTCAAATCACCAAAGGCATCATCATAAACACCAATAGGTTAGAAGATGACAAAATCAAAGACAAAACAATCAAAAACCAACACTTTAACATTAAGCTTGCATGATTAAGGGTTAACCCTAACCCTAGCATGATCCAACCTCAACTCCACTATGATCAATACCAAAATAACTCTTATTTCTTATCAAAACATCATGATCAAAGATCACAAATATCAAAACAAGAATCAAAACTAAAGTAAAAAGCAAACCTAACAAGATCAAGTTCAAGATTACTCACTTTGCTTGAAGATAAGTGGGTGAAAATGATGTTTGATGCTTGAGGGGGCTGTTGGGATGGCTGGTGGTTGTCTTGATGGCCTAGGGGTGGCTGACTGGTGGCTGGAAATGGCTGGAATTGGGCTACTGAGTGGCTGATCATGTAGGTAGGGAAGAAAAGAGAGAAGTGTGTGTGATCACTTGGCTATGAATAAATGATAAAATACTTGGCTGAGTTTTTATCTTCAAAATGACTTTTTAGCTAACCATGGTCAAGCTTAATCATGGTAATTAGTTAAGTTAAGAAGCAAACATGTTGGGCTTTAAATTGGGCCAAAGAAAGTTGGATTCGGGAATAAAATACTTCGTAATAATAACGTTTTTGCGTACTCAAATTTAAATTTTTGTAATGTTACGGAAAACAAAATAAATTCCTTAGATTAAACTTGTTAGGCCTACTATCAATTCTTCCAAAGTTTTCGTTAATAATTAAATAAATAAATAAAACCCGAATTGCCAAGTGAGACCCTAAATAAAATTTTCTCCACTGGGATGATTAAATTTAATCGCTAAATAATTGCTAAATCAAGCTTACCAAGGCCTAATATCGATTCATCCGATATTTAATCAACCAACAAAACTTGAGTTGACAATAAATGAAACTTGAATTGCAAAGTGGGATCCAAAATAAAATATTTTTCAAACAGGATGATTAAATGCGATAAATGAAGGTGGACAATTTAAATAACATAACGTAATTCGTTAGATAAACAAATTGGGTGTAATTGAATTAATAAACACAATTTGGTTAAATAATAACCATGACCAATTAAATAAATAACCATGATTAATTAAAATAAATATGATTTAAATAAATAAATATGGTTTAGGGTCAGGCTATTACAGGAATGGTGCATCAAAGCTTGAGGGTAAGGAACTCTTGGCTTATATGTCACAATGGAGTCATACACAACAGGAGGAGTTGGGTCATTCTCTTTTTTAAACTCAAGGTCACTCTCCATGGTCTTAACTCTTTCCTCTTTATCATGTTCCTTCTCACTCGCCTTGTTATCCACTTCTTTACCACTCCTAAGAACCATTAAAGCTTTCAATTGTTCAAATTATTGGCCTTTAGGGTTTTGTATGGGATAACTTAGAAGTTTTCCTCCGTCTCTTTTACCTACAGCTATAGCTAGTTGCCCAAGTTTGGTTTCTAATTGTGAGTGAGAATAAACAATATGTAATTTAGACTCAATTTCCTGGGCCTTAGAGTTAACATTTTGCACAACAGAAGTCAATGTACCAAGAGCAGAAATTACCTTGCCTATGTCAGAGCTCCCGGATAGAGTTTGATGGGAAGAAGGAGGAGCATATCTCTGATTTTGAAAACCAGAAGGGGTAGGTCTGCTAGATTGGGCTTGAGGATTCTCAATATTTTGAAACCTTCATGAAAAATTAGAGTGATTCCTCCAACCATGATTATAGGTACTAGAATAAGGATTATTGGATAGAGAAAATCCTTGAATAATATCTACTTGTTCAGTCACACAACCAGACTTACCAATACAAAGACAGTCAACAAAAGTGTACATGGGACTAGCACAAATCGAACACACATCTTGCATAGAAGGGGTATTAGACACTTTATTCATGTACGAAAATTGATCAAATTTCTTAGCTAATGCTTCAACTTTACTAGAAAGGTCAATTGAATGTGAAATCCCATAAATCCCCCCTTTACTTCCTATTTGCCTAGGCAAATCTGAATATGAGGAAGTAGCATGCAAGTGTGAATTCTCACTCAAATGTTCAAACAATTTCCAAGCTTCTTCGGGAGTTTTGTATAAGAAACTACCACCATATGATACATCAACCATTTGCCTATTGTGCTCATCTAAACTAGCGTAAAAACTCTGGATGAGTTGCCACATAGGGATCTCATGGTGAGGACAGCTTCACAACAACTCTTTAAAGTTTTCCCAACTTCGATACAATTGCTCATTTTTATTTTGGGAGAAAGTGGTTATAGAACATCTTAAGGCAGTCGGTTTACTAACAGAGAAAAACTTTTTCAAGATTTCATATTGCATTTTATCCCAAGTGGTGATATTTGTCTTAATGTCCAACCAAGCTTTAGTTCTATCTTTTAAAGAGAAAGAGAAAAGTCGGAAGCGAAGAGCATCATCAAATATATGATTAAAAAACACAGTGGAACAAATCTCTAAAAATGTATCAACGTGTTTAAAAGGATTTTCAAACTCTAGCCCATAAAACGATGGAAGCATTTGGATAAGAGAATGTTTAATGTCAATTGGCCCCGAAACAGTGGGCATACATGTTCTTATAGGTGAATCATATATGGTGAGAGTAAAATACTCCTTAAGTTGCTTAGATGGTGAGGTTTGTTCTTTAACCATCTTTTTCTTAGACTCCTTTTTCTTAGCTATATTAGTATATAAAGAGAGCGTTCAATTTGAGGATTATATGGTTTAAGATCTAAGCACAAAAAACATCTACCATACATATGCTCATAAACAATCAAGAGAAGAGAATGAAATCACCACAATAAAAACCACCAAACAAAATAAGAACAAAAGAGGAGAGAGATAAGAAGGAAAAAATAAGAATAAACAAATAAAAGAAAGATCCAAGGGAAGGGCGAAAACTAAATAAAATAAAACAAAATAAAAAAAGAAAAAAAGGGAAAAAAATGAAATAAAAGGGAGAGAGATTGTTCGATTAGATACAATAAATAAAATAATAGAAATAAAAGAGTTAGATTAGATTAGATTAGGTTAGAAGGGGCAGGGAAAATAGTTAGATTAAAAGGGCTTGGGGAATGAAATAATAAAAATAAAAGGGGTGTAGGTGGAGAATTAACAAATAAAATTGTTAGATTAGCAGACAACAGGAAAGAAATAACAAAGATGAAAGGAAGAGAAAATTCAAAAATCACTATTTGTTTTCCCGGTGACGGCGCAAAAAATTGATGTGGATTTTATATTTAGTTTTATAACCCTTTTTATTTGCAAGTGTATAAGATTAATTGTAGACTAACAAGTATAGGGGTGTCGATCCCATGAGGAACAATAGTGACTTTAAATTTAGTCTTTAATTTTCACTTATAAAGAATAGTTCAATTGAGGAGTTCAATTATCAATATGAATCAACGGAACAAAAAAGAGTAAATGGGTCAAGAGAGTGAGGAGAAATCAAATAGAAGAAAGATCTAGGACTTTGGGTTTTACCATTGACGCAAATATTGATTTACTAATTCAAATAGGGATTCAATTTGTCTCTTGTTCAACTTAGGCTGCAAGCATTAGGCCATAATTTAAAAAGATAAATATAATTATAAAATGAGATTATTTATCTGGTGGTTTAGCATGAATCATTCTTTTTAGACATAACTCATTTAATTTCTAGTATAAATTATTCAATTTTAACAATTATAATTTTAAGCCCAATTGCATAATCATCATATTAGCCTAAAAGGTCTAATATTCATTTGAGGTAGCAAATTAAACTATTGTAATCAACATAATTAATCAATAGTATTAAGATGTATAAATAGGTTAAGTTCAAGTATAAACTCAAATTATGCAATGAACGAGACAAGAATTACCCCAAAAGAAATTAGCAAAACCAATATTATTATCAAGTATCCATCCTAATCCTCGAAATGAGAAGTTTAGCCGGCCATAGTTAGTGGAAACACCATTAAAGTTGGTATATTTTACTTCCTATGTCCAAACTTTTATACTCAATTGCATAAAGGATATAATAGAGTGTAAACTCTCAAATTTGACTCACAAATGAGTAAGAAGAGAAGAGAAAAATAGCTGACAAAGTTTATTTTCTTCCAAACCCCTCAACCCAGATGGTTTTGTCTTACAAAATACTCTCAACTCTCTAAAAAAAAACAGAAGATGTACGATAGAAGAATGCTTGGATGCTTGAATGGGTGAATGGATTCATGAATTAGTGTATGGATGCTTCAACCCATGGTCCTTTTTTATAGTAGAAAATCAACCTCTCTTGATGCCCAAAAATTAATAAAAATTAATTTCAATTAATTCTTGGCTTTTATATTGCATAAAAAGGGGCCAGTCTTAAGCTAACAATTAATCAAAATTAATTAGGCTTGACTAATTTAACAGTTAGCTAATGTGGAAAGTTGAACACTTGATAATGGTATTTGCTCGGAGAGCTGAATTGGGAATGACTGGGCCGTAGAAGCTGCAAGAGCAGCCCAAATGGAGAGGGAGAAGAAAAGGAGTGCGATGGGAAAGCCCGCGAGCTGGTGCTCCGTTGGGCCGCTGGGGAGCTGAGCCGTACATGGGCCCATGCGAACTGGCTAAAACAGGCCAGCAGAGAAGGGAGAGAAGGAGGAAGAGTGAGGCGCTGGGCCTCTGGACCCATGCGGAGAGTGTGAGAGGGTGAGTGGCTCAGACTTGGCCATAAAATGGGCCCAAGAAGAGGTAATGAGAGAAAGAGAGGGAGAAGAGGAGGAGAAGGGGTGCTTAGGCTGGAGCTCCGATTAGGCATCGGCTGGGGTAGAGAGAGAGGAGGCAGATTGGGTTGCGAGTCAGGGCATTTTGGGCTAGACTGGCCTTTTTCTTTTCTTTTTTTTGCTGTTTTGTTGGACTAGACTCTTGAGCATTGGACTGCAAATGTGGTCTCCAAATGAAATTGTTCTAATTACTCGACTCCATTTCGAATTCAACGATTCTTTTTCACCTAAAAATCATGTAAAATATACATTATTTATTCATAAAAATATATTTCAAAGACTTAAAAGTAGGTAAAATGAAGGAAAAAAATTATATATAAGTCATGAATTATCACACATCCTCAAGGAAAATATCGAGAAAAGCTCTCACCACTTGTATATCCGCTACAGGTGCCCCTGCTGCATATGTATCCTTCAGATTGCATAGTGATAAGTACCCATAAAGCATATCATCTTAGGTTTATTTTGATGCATTTTTGGGGGATCCGTAAGTTTTATGCTTAGTTTTTAACCCAAAAATCCCATTTTACGCTTGGGTATAGTGCTTTGATGATTTTTGCAGGTTTTGAGACTTTTTGATCAATAATTGACCCTTAAAAGTCATCCTTATGACTTATCACAGATGCCCCAGTTACCATGCCTATGGAAGAAAGAGAAGAATAAGAGAACGCCGAGGCAGTGGTCACCACGATGGTCGTGGTGGTGCCTACGATCCATGGTGGCCCCCCTTTCCCATGGATCATTATGTTTTCTCGCGGCTATTAGACTTCTTAGTGGCATTTATGTTTTTAACTGCAGCACATTTGCTATAAAAGGGCTATTTTCAGCCTCACACCATGTCATTTCATTCAATTCTACCATCTAGTTAGAAATAGACTCCATTTTTCGAGTCAAAGAGGGCAAGTAAAAGAGGGAGATCCGCGAGGAAGCGGGATCGTGTTTGCAAATCAACGGATTCAAGCATGTGTTTCGGCTGAGCAATTCTGTCCATTCTCTTCTCTTTTCTCTACTAGATTGATTGCATTTAGCCGTATTTTAGGTATTACATATAGGATTGCATGTAGGGATGGTATTGATTGATTTACGATAGCCTCTAATGATGATTCTTTAGGCACAATAGCTTTCACGAGCTTGAGTAACTCCTGATGTGTAATCCCTTTTGGTGCTAAAATTTTTGAAGGTTTTGTAAATATTTCTTGTTTTGACCCTTGATTTGTTTGAGAACTTTGTTATTCCTTGAAGTTGTCAGCTCGTTTTATGAGCTTAATAAGACTTTGGTAGATATCCCATGAGCCTTTGAGCCTTATTTGGACTAATTCATTAAATTTGGTCTCATGTTTCTTTCATGTGTGTGACTTTTCCATGTTGTATCTCTAGAACTTGCCTAGACTCTTATTCGAAACCACATTAGCATGTGCATATTTGATGATATGATAGAGAGAGTTCTTTCTTTGGTCATTTTAGCCACATAGCCAAATAGCCTACCCTTGTGTTATATGTTTATTCCCTTTGTTAGCCCCTTTGACCTTATATCCATCTTTGTTGTGATTATTTCATATTAGCCCTTGGTCAAACATATGTTCCTAACCTTTAAGCCAAGTCTATGGAGCATCACTTCATTTATATAGTGGGTGATTTTCGAAGTAATTGAGTTTGAGGTGGTTTTGGTATGTTGGTTTATTGAGGGATTGATGATATTGAGCATTTAGTTGTGTTTCCCTCTTATTTGGTTAGACTATGAGTTGACAATTGGTGATCCTATGCTTTTCATTAATTGCTATTTTCATTTCATTTCCCAATAAAAACAAAAAGAAAAAAATTTATGTTGAAGAAAAAGAAAAAAAAAGGAAGATAAAGTCATGTTGTAAAAAAAAGCAAACAAAAGCAAAAAAGAAAAAGAAATTGAATATGTGTTTGGCATTGGATATGTAAATAGCTTGAATTCCTTTCTTTGTCAACTCATTTCCTACATAATTCATTAGCGTATGTTCATTATATTGTTGGAGTTTGGAGTGTTGGTGAACTTATTAGTTACTTCGTGTTTTGTTGGTCACTCCACAGTCACTTGATTAAGTAGCTCCGCATTATCCCAAATGCATTTGTCCACTCCTTTCCCTTAACCCTTCTAAGCCACATTGCAATCCATATAAAGTCTTCTTGATTGTCTTATGCACATTGCATTTTAGTGCTGGAGAATTTGAGAGCCTTGTCAAGCATAGGGTAGATTGCATCTTTGGAATGAGTCTTGAGTGAACATATGCTATATTTCAAACACATGAATGGGAGTGATTCACATTTCCTCAAAGTAAGGTTCTACCGGTCTATTTGGCTCTATACAATTCCATGTGCATGCATGACATGCTTTGTGGTTCCTTAGGGGTGATCAAGTTTGATATCGAGCTTGTGGTTTTATACTTCTTTGAAAACATTCACTTACTCTTGATTTTGAAATATTTTGCGTGCTATTTGGGGTTGCCATTGATTGTTATTCTTACTTGTGATATGCCATGGCTTGCCTACTTTAAGGAGTTTGTTATAT
>JAKOGI010001270.1:137402-164902 GCA_029747015.1 Carnegiea gigantea | reverse complement strand
TCCCTGTAATTCATGTAATGTAGATAAATTTTTAGGATGGAATTTGGCACACTGGAGCACCGATTCAAATTAATTTGAAAGGTCAATCATATTAATCCAATCACAAAATTTTTATTTTAGAGTGCTGATTCATATAATACAGGTCTTATATCTTATAGCAGAAATTCTCAAACTTCCCTAAGAATCCGGATCTTAAAAAAAGAACTGTCAAGAATCCGGTTGCCTTGTTATACCACGACGCTTTTTCCTTCCCTTTCAAAATTTTCGCATCCATGCTTCTCCGCTAAATTGACCCTAAATCACATAACGTTAGAACTCTAGAGATGATGATATGCAATTACAGAAGAAATTGAAATTGATCGAGAACAAAGTTTTTTCCTTTCGCTATAATGAAACAAAATGAAGGAGACAGGTTCTTTTCACTTATAAATGAATGTTTAATCCTTCAAGGAAAGGAAGAAGAAGAGTTTAATCCTTATATAAGGGAAGGGGAAGTGGGAGAATCTTTTTTTTGGGGGGGGGCTTGACTAGGGTTTTAGGAGAAAGGAGTAGATAAGTAATGTGGTTTAAAATACGGAGAGAGCTTTTTTTTTCCCCCTCTATAGGTGGCCGGCTAGGGAGGGGTTTCTCCAATATTTCTATAATTATCTTTTTCTATTATTGCTTAATAAGGTGAAGTGTGCCAAACCCTAACCCAGTTATGCTCGGAATAAAGCGACTTGACCGACAGGAGAAATATATTTCTTCCTCAGGACAGTGAATGACTCAACTCAACACTCCCCTTTTACTCTACCCATCAACCCTTGTTCTAACTGTTGAGCTCGAGTACAACATGGACAATGAATAGTATTACATCAGAAAAAATAAAAAGGACTTACTCCAAACTGTAATTTCACATGATTTCCTAATTCTTGGAAGTGTCTAAGTAATGTTTCTTTACCCGGGGAAAGCCCTTTCTATATTAGCTACAAAGTTATAGTTTGCCTCTTTCTCTTAAACATGTAAGTCAGAATTGACAGGGCCCATTTGCATGTTCCTTTGGATTTGATATAATTGCTCCCATACCTTCACTCTCTTATGTAGAACATTTTCAACTTGTTGCTTATTTAGTTGTCTTATAGGTTGTTTAAGCAACTTGAGCTTAGTAACAAGGATAAACACAACAGTGCCTTCCGTGTAATGTTGCTAGATAGATTTAACAATCTCTAGGAACACTAGGTTCTTAATCCACACATTGAAGACTTTAAAGAAATGTTTCTTCTACTGTGCTTATTGTTGTAATGTAATAAGTAAAGGGGAATGGTTTGATACACCCTCATGTAGAACGTCATATTCAACATTAGAGAAGGCTTGAATAGTGTCTCCATTGAGAAACACTCTATCTAGCTTCGAAAAGACTCTTGTAGGACCTTGTTTATTGCTCCATGTATAAGCAAGTCCCTTGTATCTCGTTTCTTGCAAGGCATAGTGGCATATACAATTAGCAAAATCATCTATTTCACTAGCAAGTACTTGGTCCCCTCCTATTCTTTCATCCAATCTAGGAAGGCTATCAAAATCACCTCCCACTATCCAAGGTCCCTTAATATGAAAACTCTAGTCCTTTAACTCCTCCTATAATGATAACCTTTATTGATTATCATATGCTTCATACACAAAAGCAACTTAATATGTGTTCCAATCTAATACTTTAGTATACTACCTGTATATCTTCAGTATGGATGCTTGAATTGGTCTACTATCCCATATCAACCATATTCTAGCCCTCTCATTCGTTGTGGCATTTGTGATTACAGTCCAAGTAGGAAGCAATGTTCCCATAATTTCAATCTCCTTTCCAACAATAGTTTTTGTTTCAAAGATCCTCATGATACTACATTTATTTTGAAGGATGAAATTGCGAACAACATCTTGCTTATGAGGCCATACTCTGAGCGGCTGTCAAAGCTATTTTGTGGTAATAGACCTAAAGATATGCCTACTAGAGGTCTTATGCATTGTCCTATGTCCACCATTGGCTCATCCATTTGTGTATGTACTTCTTGTCCTATATGCACTTCAGCTTTAATAACAACCTCACTCTCCTTCTTAACTTATTATTGAGCCACAAATTCTTAAACAGTTTCAGTCAATGCTTCTACTCCAAATCCTTTTGATTTTCTTTCTACGATTAACCATCGTATGCCCAAACTTATCATAATGGGTGCATTTTAATGGCCTCCATTTAAAATCCAATTGCTGCATAATTAGATTGGCATACTTATCTATGAATGTCACTCACTTAGGAAAAGGTTCATTGACATCCATCTGCACTAGGACACAGGCATATCTAATTTTAGCTTTATCATGAGTAGCTTTGTCCACCACCAAAGGTCAACCAAGTAAGCCAATAATTTTGGTAAGCCCCTCTTTTAATTTTAGGTCAAGTTCTAGAAATGTAACCCACACTGGTATTTTCAAGCATATCTTTTATTATAGGTTGCCCCACATACCATGCCTTCATGATCAATGGCTTCTTGTCACAGTAGACATAATTATATCTCAAGGCCTCATCCCGTTCGAACACATAGTGGAATCTCACAATAAACACTCCACTAGGTTTTGCAAGGATTTTATCAATGCCACGAGAACCCCAAATTCGGTTGAAACCCCTTTAATAACTTGTAATAATGGATTTGTCCCGAAAACAAAGCAGATAATAGAAGATTTCCATAAACCATCCTTATATTCAATATCCACATTCCATTGTGTGTCAATGAGGGGAATATAAACAAGCTTAAATTCTATATTATCCGTTGCAACAAAAATCTATGTTACCTTCCACATGTATAGTTTCCATCTCTTGAGCCTAGGAAGTTGATTGTCTACGTTTCCTCAAACAATCGATCCATCTTGCAAATTCAGCTTGCATTGCTTGTTCAGGTGATTTAAGTCTCTAGGTACTGTTCCATTCACTGTTGCCGCATTACCAACCACATCAATCTATTGCCTTGATTATTAAAGTCATCAGTCAGCGTGCTAGCGGTTGAAGATGATGATGGATGGGATATTGCTTTCTTAGTAATTTGTTTAGCCTTTCTCGCCATTTTAGCGCCTCAGACTTTCTCTCTCTAAACTATCCTAAGCTTCATTTTCAAGCTTGGTGAGACCCGTAGCTTAGTTGTATAAGAATTGCTGCACATAATTACCCAAGTCATATTTAAGGTTATTAGGTAGAGGGAAGACTGGATAGAAGTCATTGCCACCAAAGACATAAACTTCACAATAAATCCCTAATCGAGGATCAAATTAAGACCAATCACATCAACTTAGTGACAAGGAATAGTCATTTAAGTCCACCACTAAGATACATCAGAATGATACCACTACACCAAGAATTCCATAGAGATATAAGTCCAGCCAATGTGACCACAAATAGGCTCACAATGATGCAACTTACCAACTGACACTCTGCCCTCATAACATAATTTGACAACACATAGACAATGAAAGTGGACAAAAGTATAACACAACCTAGAAAGGGAATTGATTAAGTAAATTGAATAAATTCGAACTAAGATACCTCCATAAATATGCAAAATCCAAAACAAGAATTGATTTGAGTAAATGTAGTTGGTTGCAAAACTTGGAAGCACCTAGAACTAGCCCAATAACCCAGACTAATTACCAAAAAAATAGCCCAAAGAAAAACACCAGATTGAAGAATTCTGCCACTAAAACCCAATTACAAAGAAGATGACCAAACCCTAAAAATTGAAATTTAGAACTGACACTAATTTGATGAGACAAATATGAAACAAGACCAATAGATGAGAGATAGCTCATTGGAGCTATCCATCGGCAATCACTGCCGTCACCGGCTTCAATTTAGCGAGCACAAGGGTGAAGTCATGGATGATGGTGAAGCGTAGAGAGAGGCTTCGCTAGAGAGTTTGAGAAAAAGATCATAATAATGTGATTTTGCTGACAAAAAAAAATTAATAAGAGTGCAGGTATAGCGACTTCCGTAAAACAACAATTATAGGACTTACGATAATTTCCACAATACTAGTCGTACACGTGGTGATATTTAATCTCCGTTAATTTTTATTTCTTTTCAATGGCATTAAATTTAATTATTTTAAATTATTGAACTTATGATAATCACTTGAAAAATTATTTTTTAAGGACATGTTGGATTGTGAAAAATTCTATGATTCAATGAAAGATCTAAGAAATATTAAAAGAAACCAAAAAAAATTAATTAAATTATTCGATGCATGAAGCCCAAACCACCCTCGATTGTTTTAGGCCATTAGCTCCTTTCTAGCGAGACACCATCAAAGTTTACGCTGGCCAGGTTATATCTAGCCGGTATATTTTCGGCGATGTCCCCAGCCACCCAAACTAACGCGCCTGAAAAAGATCAAGAAGATAAACTTTCGCTGGAAAAAAATGTGTACATCGAAAAAAAGATAAAATTGTCGCCGGTGAGTTGCTTAGCCGGTCATCATATATGGGATGGAAGTTGGAAGGTCGCGAATGTGAGCATTGAAGGATATGTTGAGGTTTTATTCAGTTGTATAGTAGTTATATGTGATGCTAGAACATATGTTTTAAGTAACACCTCAGACCCCAATGGTTGGGATCCTTAGACTGTAGCAGTAGGGTCATAGGTTCAATCCTTAGCCTTACATTTTTTACGGAATCCAAGATTTTTGAAAATATTATAAATTTTTGCAGAATATATGACGCGGGAGCAAATGGTTTTGGAAACTCATTTGGACTAGAGAACATTATTGAATGCTTTCCTTAACAAAATTATTTTTGAAAATATTGTTTCCTTGAAATCCAAGAGTTTCTATACAATAAGAATTCTTTCCTTAATAGAAACTTAATTTCCTTATTTTTGGGGATTCTATAAGTTTTGCCTACTTCTTCCTTGCAATTAGCTTCACACATTTTCTATAAATTAAATTGTCATCTAAGTTTAATTCATCACTATTTCATAACTCTCCACCCTCTCTATTCATATCAATGTGAGCAATCTTCAATGACGGAGTTCAACACGACTAGTAACGATAATAATGTAAGGTTTTTTTATCATAATGTGTATTTATTTTGTCTTTAATTGTATTTATTATAAATTTTTTGCAATTCCCTTTGTATAAAGCAATATTGCATGCAATGAAGTTTTGTTAGATGTGAATTTCATTGGAACATATATTATATGGTTCTAAAATTGACAACTGCAAATAATCTAACCTTTTTTCAATTTTTTTATGTGTTTGCGTGTTTGGATGGCATATTTATTAGGTTATTTTTAATTTTGTTCTTCTTATTTTATTTTTGTATTTCAATGCGTAATATGTGTTTATTTTATCTTTAATTGTATCAATCATAAATTTTCTTAGATGTTTTTTTAAATACTACGTGATTTAAAAAAAATGATCAAATTCTTTGTGAAATTTTTTGTTGATTTGATTTTTCTTAACGTTTACAATTATCCAAGGTTTTTGCTTTATTTTTTGTTTTTGTTTTATTAATGTTTACAATTTGCTCAGTGCGATCTTCACATTAAAGAAGATGAAGAATATACAGATGTAGGCGATGATTTTATTAGAATTGAAAATTTGAAAGATATACAAGCAACACCAGATGAAGAATTTCAAGATCTAACCATGGAAGACGTGAGCAGATTTATATTTAAAACTCTTGACCTAGGCCATGAATTCTATAAAAAAAATATGCTAAAGTTCAATGTTTCTGAGTTCGGAAGGATGTGATATGTAAAAGCAGAAGAGATGGGCATCCAACTTCGACATCGTTTAAATGTTCTGCAAAGGGTGTACACCTAGCAAAACATGTTGACAACACCGTAAGAGTGTGAAAAGCGAAGAATGAAACACATTTTGGTTGTAAAGTTGAAATACGATTCAAGTGGATTAGACAAACATATCATTGCATTGTGGCAAGATTTGTTGTTGAACATACACATCCCCTTGCCAATGCAGATCAAGTACTATACTTGAGGTTAGACAACATCAATTTTTAAATTGTTATATATGCTTACTCAATTATGTTATTACTAATGCAAATTTTTGCCATTTAAAAATTTAGATCGCATAGGAAAATTCCAAAGGAGACTCAAATTGAAATTGAACACATGCATAGTGCTCGCATCTCTTCCTGTTACATAATGCGAAATTTGGTGAAACGGGCTGGAAGTAGTCACAAATTGGGTTTTCTCAAGCAAGATTTAAAGAATCATGTGAAAAAGTTTTAAAAGGCAAGAGAACGTGATGGTGATGCTAAGGTTGTTATGGGTTATTTAAGGGGGGAAAAACATGTTGATCCCTCATTTTTCTTGAAGTATACTGTGGATGGTGAGGGTTGCTTAGAAAAATTATTTTGGTGTGATAGAGCTTCACGCATAGACCACAAAACGTTTTGGCAAGCCTTTATTTTGATACTATTTACAAATACAATGCCTACAATAAAACACTTGTGGTGCTTCTTGGTGTCAATCATAACCAAAAGACAGTGCCTTTTGGATGTGCATTGGTGATCGATGAGAAAGAATCTTCATTTATTTAGCTTTTGGAACAATTAGTTAAAGCAGAGAAGGGATAAAAGTCATTAACTGTTCTGACAGATCTGTTCTGACAAATGGAGACAAGGCAATGGTTAATGCTATTAAGGTGGTATTCCCTAAAGCCCACCATAGACTATGCTTGTGGCATCTCATGGGAAATGTTAAGGGAAATGGAGGTGTCAAATTTTGTAGTGGCTTTATTAAGTGCAACGACAAGTATTGAACTCCAAATGATTTTGGAAAAGGTTGGAAAGAACTTGTGTCCTTTTATGGAGTTCGGGATATAAAGTGGGCTAAGGACTTGTACAATGATAAGGAGAACTAGGCAAAAGCATACTTATGTGGATATTTCTTTGTAGGTTGGTAACCTAAACTTTAAACTTTTTCTATCATACTCAATAGACTAAAATCATATTGATTTACTTTTTGTAATTTTTCCAAGCATGAGAAACACACAAAGAGTTAGATCCATGCACAGAAATATTAAGTCATCAATGACTGCAAAGCAGAAGATATATGAGCTAGTCGTGTCATATGGTCAAGCTATTATAGAGCTTAGAGTTCAAGATGGACATGGTGACTCTGCTACAATTCATACGTACGCACTTATTGATAGAATATTTTCCACCATTAAGTCCCATGCAGCAAAAGTCTATACAAGAGAATGCTACTACGTACTATGTAAGAACATGGCCTATGAGGCAATGTATATTGTCCAAGGTGAGCAACAAAATGTTGATGGACCTGAAGAGCCTATTTTTTATTGGGTAAAAGCAGTTGAATATGAGAACAAATGGTTTATAGTGATTAGGCATGATGCTCACGAAATGATCTATTATTTCTGTATGAAGTTAGAGTCAACGGGCTTCCCGTACCGTCATATGTTTGCAGTGATGAAATATGCAAATATGAGTGGAGTGGTAATCAAATCCAAATAATGACACATCTCTAAATAATATGCTCAAGCGTGATGATTTTGGTAAGCCCTTGATCCATTTACTAGTTTTACAATATAACACCACATATTAATTAAGGATTTTTAACAAGATATGAGCCTTTGTCACTTCGCAATATATTAGGTGTTCGAAAATTAGTTGGTTACCACATTGTATGCAAATTTAATTCTTCCAACCTCGGTAACCTTTGATTGCAATGAATCCAACAAATACCATCTTTTCTCTTTTATGTTAAGCACAATCAATGTCCAATGACATGCGTCTAACAACGGGACATAAACCTATGTGTGCAGATAAATTAATTACATCATCTCTTGGGGTTTTTGTATTGGAAAACAAATGTAATAATATATCAATATAATAATTAACGTACCTGTTCAATCTGATTTATATCTTTAGGAATATAATAATCAACAATAGCTATACTATTGTCATTTGGAAGTTTTATAGTGGACTATAAAATGAATCATTTAGTGTATTCGATAATATTTCAGCATTAATAAAAATAAAGGAGGTAGAAAATAAAAAAATCATACCAATCTTTATTACCTAAACATGTTAGGTAAATACATCCTATTGCTTCCCTCCTTTTGCGCTTTTAAATGTATATCAAACATAAATGCATCTGCACACTATTAAATCAAAAAACAAGCAAATTTATGTTATCAATATTTGAAATATATTATACTTTTTTTATGAATATTCATTAAATGAAATGTTACACATATACTTACCCAATTTATCACCTCATGGTCAGGATACAAAGCTAACAAATCATGTACTGTCAAAAATCCCCTAACCTCAAAATTTTCATCAGCAATTTCATTTGCTTTTTTCCACTTGAAAGCTTGGTCGCATATTATTGCTCCTTCATCTATCAAATAAGACAAATAAAATTTATACTTATCAGGACAACCATGTGAGACGTGATTGTTCTCATCATTGGGGATGTCATCATCTAAATCTATAAGCTATAAAAAAATATAAAATAAAAGATAGATGAATTAAATATCATATAGAGAGGTATATTGCTTATATGCATGAATATATATCATATATACATACCATTTTCAGTATAGTATTCTTATAAGTTACATGGTTCCCAACATTGCTTTTAGACACATGCAGGTTGTATAGACCATCAGATGAGATAGGGATTATCAACAACAATTCAAATTGACAACAGTATGTATTAATAAACAAATATCAAAAACTACTTGATTTCATACCATTGTGTCTTCGTTTTCCAATGATGACTGCTTGTGTTCGTCTGTGGTAAAAGTATCCAAATCTAAACCATCAAAAACATCTGTTCGCAGGGGTCCATATTGTAATAATATCTCATTTAGCTCATCTACACCACACGACTTGCTAAGCTATAGATCATGAGTGGGGATATAAATTAAAACAACACTAAAAATTATTATTTTTTTCTCGAATAAGGCAAAGAATATTAAATACTAGTGGCGTACCCTCGTATCTTCATTTTTCGAGAGCAAGTCTCTCATTGAAGTTTAATCGCACCGCCTTCATCCAACATGTGATGCTTGTCCAATGTCAAGTTCTGGCATGCTAATTTTAGGCCGCCATCTTGAAGTGATGTCCTTACTTTTCAACCTCTTTTTTTACGTGTTGACTATTTTGGTGCTTTGTGTGGATGAGGTTTTAGTTTTATTTCATTTATAGTAATTGGACTGTCCCGTATGGTGACAAGCCCATCAGGAAACTATTGATTTATTAAAACATAGGTTTTTTTAGAGCTGCAGGAAATTCTATCCGTAATTGGAGAGTTGTCATCATCTTCACTAGCTAACAAGCCCCCTTCTTCACTTACAAGTTTTATCATCTAGGCGGCCAAAGTCCTAACTAATGAACTTTATGTAAGGGGATTCTGAGTGTTGTTTTGATAATTTTGCTAAAGGATCATCAAATAAATTTGGAATAGGAGGAGGAGCAACAATGGGTACATCGTTATCTCTACATGATTCAAATTCCATTTTTTCTATATTACTCATACAAATTTCATCTTTTAACGTATCCTCCTTTTTACAAAATGATCTATGGCTATGGAATGTACACGTAGCAATAAATTTTTAATTGATTGCAATTTGGTAAATACTTTCTCAAATTTTTTCGAGCAATACATACTTATACATCTCCCATGAATTCTTTTGTTTTGATTTCTACAAGTTAAAAAAAAACCAAAATAAATATTAGGTGAATCCAAGAAAGACATACCACAAATATATTTATTCTAATTAAAAAAATTAGATCCAATTAATTATAACATTTGTAAAAACATAAAATGAAAATCTTTGTTTAAGAGTCCACTTATTACATACAAGTTAATATAATCAAACACAAAAATTACATACAATTTAATATAACATTAGTGAAAACATAAAGACAAAATCTTTGGTTAAGAACCCAATTGATTACATATAAGTCCATATAATCAAGCAAAAAATTGCATACAATTCATTATAACATTTTTGAATACATAGAGATAAAATATGTGTAAGAACCCAATTAATTACATACAAGTCCATATAATCAAACACAAAATTACACAATTTATTGTAACATTTGTAAAACATAAAGATAAAATCTTCGTTTAAGAACCCAATTAATTACATACAAGTTCGTATATTTATTATTTTAAAACTTATCGACTACAATGTAGAATACAAAGTGAAATAATTCGAAGATAGAATAATAAAAAGTATTTAACTTTCAACATAATAATAAAATTCAATAACTTACCTTGTGTGCCTCCAATTCAATATGATGGTTGTATTTGCTTCAAAAAAGATCCCTGTGATGAAGACATGAATATGCAATTTAGACGAACTAATGAATTGTGGCTAATATTTTCATGACAAAGTATATTTATACTAGTGCATGGATTAGGGTAAAAGGTAAAGAGTCACTATGATGGCTCAGAACAAAAAATAACATAAAATTTCGCTTGGCCAAATTTTTTTAAAAAAAAGAAAATAAAAATTCCCAAAAACAAACTAAGGTGGATTCAAACCTTGGACCTCACCCATCGTAACTAAGAGCTTAACCAGAGCAACTATTTTGCTCCTCCCCACAACTATCGTTTAAATGATAAGACCAATAATGCACAGAATAGAAAAGCAACGAAACCAACCTCACGTAGCAATGTTGACCCATACCGCTGGCGGACGTCGACCCATCTATCAGTGGACGTCGACCTATATGCCGAAGAATCCGAAACGTTGTTGCCGCCCGCCTTCACTGTTGCCGATGACTGGAAATGACAGCGACGTTCACATGGGGTGGCTGAGGAAATGGGAATGCACGTCGGAGGAGGGACGGATACGCTACTCAAGGGCGCCGCCTGGGCCTTTCTATTCGTCGGTTAATGCAGCCTTGATGTAGGACGCTCTAAGAGCAATTTCCACACCTAGGAAGTCACACAAGAACTTTCGAAAACTCAATAATTCAATTCATCAAGTTTGTCTTTCCCCAAAGCACGAGAGGGGTTTATATAGGAATCAATACAACTGAAAAAAGGAATATAAAAATAAATCCAAAGATTACGATAAGAATACGATAAATAATCTAGAAAAATAAAAAGATTTTATCCTAAAAGAGGATCCCTAGATTACGAAATCTCCTATTCTCCTAGAATACACATTGCCATAGAACTCCTTCGGAGATACGACATCAAGCCTCGTCGACGACGCCGGTACTGCAGCCTCCATTGTCTCTGACCATGGAAGAAGAAGGGGGAAGGGGGAAGGGGAAGGGTTTTAAAATTACTTAAATAATTTGTTTTAATTTTGTATTGTAATTGAAAGAGTGAAAATTATTTTACTGCTCCAAACGTAACATTCATAAATTAATTTTATTCATTTAAAAAACATCAATTTAATTTTAAGAAATAATTAGAAAAATCAATAGTTTATATTTAATCATGCCAAGTGTATGGTGCATATCATGGGGATTACGGTAATTGTCGTAATTCCCATTTGGTGGAAATTACCTTACCCGTTCAGAAATTAATAATGTGATTTGGCCCTGTTCTTTTGCAATATAGAGTAGCTATAAGCTGTACGACAATATAAGAAATCGTAAGGAGTTATAAGATATAAGAAACTGTAAGCAAATTGTAAAGGTAGTTGTAAGCAGCTGTTAGGATTTTTAAAAAGTCATATGCATAATTTTTGGACTGTATGTTTAATTTATGATAGTCTATAATGTATGACTAGTGAAATTAATTTTTCTACAAAAGTAAGTTATGAATGATTTGCCTGTGATATTAATAAAAATAATTTTATACCTTTGTGTAAAAAAATTATTTTGTAACAACTATAATATGGATAATTTTTGGTCACCTGTAATTTATTCTTAATTAACAAAAACAATGGAGAAATAAAATAATTAATGAGAATAAACTACTAAAATTTTCTAAAAACCCATAATTAAACAACGATGAAATAAATGGTGGATCAAAGATTAATATAATGCTTACAAAATGTAATCTCTTTTCAACAATAAAACATTAAAGTTATTATTTTATATAGTATAGTAAATTTTCTTTAAAAAAAATCTTAGTTAGATTAAGCCCTTCAAGATAACATAACAGGTTTTTCAACAAAAATGAATAAAACCTCAAAATACAATATTTAAAACTCATACCTTAAAATTAGTATTTTTTAAGATAACATTACCATAAAAACTAATAAAATAAAAAGCATCAAAATTAATATTAAGCTAGCATTATTAAAATACAAAAGCTTTCAAAACAGGCTGTAACAGTTCGATGTCAAGAAGTGATAGAAACATACATCTTGACGTAAATTAAAGATTGTTATAAACAAGCGCACGTACACACGTGTGGATGTGTGTGTATATATATACACACACACACACACACACACATATATATATATATATATATATATATATAATATCTATATATATATATATATATATATACACATACATATATATATGCATACACACACATACATACACACATATGTATGTACATGTATGTACACATACAAATACATACATATGTACATGTACCTATATATACAAACATATATATACGTGTGTGTGTATGCACACGTTTGTATACGCACACACTATCATTAAAATTTTTTGTAGGGAGTGGAGAATCAATTGTAGTCATAAGGAGTTCCAAGGGGATGTGAACAGTTATATATACACATATATATATATATATATATATATACACACACACACATACTATTATACGCCTTCCTAACTTTTGTTATTCTTTTGAACATTTGCTTAGTTTTATTTTTTCAAAAAAATTATATTATACAGTAAATATTGTTTCATCATGCACTAAACATGATTCTATTCTACACTAAGCACTATTTATTTTCTTCGTTGACTTCCTCAACATTTACATAGTTTTTTTTTAAAAATTATATTTTGCAATAAATATTGTTTCATTATACACTATGCATGGTTCTATTATACACTAAATACTATTTTATTTTACACTGAGTTTCTAAATTTATCTACTTTTTTTTTTTTTGCAGCATTTGCTTAGTTTTCTTTTTACAAGTTTTTTTTTATTGTATAGTAAAAATTATTCTATTCTACACTAAAACACTATTCTATTATACACTAAACACTATTGTATTCTATACTAACTTCCTAACTTTTTTTTTTGCAACATTTGAATTTTTTAAAAAAATATTTTTTATCATACACATTCTTGAGTTTTTTTTCAACATTTGATTAATCTTATTTTTTTCCAAAAAAATGTCTTGCTATACAGTAAATATTGTTCCATTGTAGACTACAACAATACCACATTCTAGTGCAAGTCCTAATTTTGCAGGGTCTGGAGAAGTGTACACTAAATACTATTATATTATACACTAAATAGTTATATATTTTACATTGAAATATTGGAAGAAAAATATGAAAATATCTTTAAATTGCAATAAGTTTTATCCGCCTAAAACTAGCCTCATTGTTCACTTAGAAATAGTACATTGTCTACCACTCCTTTTCCTTTCTCTCTCCTCGTTACATGCTAAATCTCAAACTCCACCTCAATAAAATATTAATATTAGGTGTATTTGGAAAAGAGAGGAAACAAGTTGAACCCCCAACAGCCCCGCCCCCAAAAAAACACGAGGGGGAGGGGGGAGTTAGATAAACCTAAAATACAACAAAGAGATGTCTAAAATGTTTAAACGGGACATGTAAAATGTTGCCAATACACTTTTTGTTCGTTTTTGCTATATGTTCTAATAATTGTTATATGATTAACAAGTATCACATCACTATTGATTTTTTTCCTTAATTTCAATTAACTCATTATTAATTGTTAGTTTTAAATTAAAATAATAATAGTAATAAGCATTTAGTATACGCTTTTACTCAAATAAGTCTTAAACATAAAACATATTTTACAACTAAATTTAATTTGTGAATATTAATAATTGAATATTTGTGTATTCTATTATTTATAGGGTTTGAGAAGTTAAAAATGGCTTTGGCATTTAATAAAATAAGAATAAAAGTATTAATATTTTATACAATTATTTTGCTGGTTATAAATATTGCATAAGGATAATAATAGCCAGAAAATCAATGTAAATTATTACAGTTATAACAATGAAAATAATGTAGATAAGCACACTAAAAAGGCACAAATGCACAACATATTAACATCAACAAAGTAATGCACAATTATTGTATACGCATATAAATACAAACCATATGTGAAAAATAAAATATATTATAATTTATGATTAGACTACAAATACTCAAAAAGATGATAACATTATAAAACTTCAACACATGTCCGTGCAAAATACGGAATGCACACAAGTAAATATTGAAGATTGGAAAAAAAGTTCAGCCAATGCGCGTGTTGAGGGGGCAGTGCGATGCACGCACTTGTGCTAGATAGCAAGGATAGTACACAATTTCTGTACCTAAGCTAATATATATAATTGCCTTACAGGTAACAAGCCACTTCTTACTAATGAGCCTTGCAGCATCCTAACCTAGTACCTCGGACACTTTGCCTAAGATGATTCTAATTTTTTTTTTTTTTCCTAGTTGTTGAATTTGGTTGCGTCCACTGCTCATCCCTTATTTAAGTCTTTCACTGCACCCACAATCCTCCCTATGCCATTCAAATGATATGGCATAAATAGTGCAAAGTCATACCTTTCCCCAATAGAAATTATTTCCATATCTTTTAGTAATTATTGCATGAGCGTTCTAAGAGGCGCTTTAGATCAAGATTTATTCAAATTTTTTTTTATTATATTAAGAGTAGATATGTGAGCTAACTATAAGCTCAAAAATTAAGATAGCATAAAGGCATGTACAAAAGTTACAGATTGACACCTCGTATTATTAATGTTGGAGTCAAGTTTTGTATCGGACTACAATTTTACCATGCTTCATTTTTTATGCATACATAACTGACTGTGAGGCAAGCTAGACCTTTCCTAGCCTCAAGTGAACGCGACAATGGCAACATCTGGTGCGAGAATACAGAGACATGATTTCCGTTTTTATAAAAATTTACATGTCTTTAGGAGAGACCATCCCAATGGCCAGTTCAAAACAAAGCTTGGAGGCTTCCAAAATTTATGCAAGTCTCACATTAGCCGCTATATAATGATGTGGGACTCAAGTCTCATCCCTTATAAGTGGACTATTACAATTTTTCACTAAATAAATTAGACCTCTTACATTAGTGATCCATATTTTTGGATCACAAGGAGGGGCCTACACCTTCCACTAGGCCTGGCAACAGGTCAGGTTTGGAGCGAGTGAGCCTCCACCCGCATCCATCCAGTCCACCCGATCCACCCGTCGCCCGCTCATCCGCTCACCCACATCCAATCCACCCATCATCTGCGGATGAAACGGGTGATAAACGGGTGAAACTGGTGAAACGTGCTCTATCTCATTTCATTCATTTATTGCTGAAATAAATTTCAAAAGCCTGGACAATTACATATTTACATGCAACACCAACGGGTCGGGAACCACATGCCCGATTCTTAAATACAATAATTGCCACAAATGATAAAGATAACAACCATCAATTGTCTCTAATTTGGAGGAAAGGGAGAGGAATGTCCAAAAACTAAATGTTCTACAAGCAAATAATTCGAGACAAAGAATGAATCAAGTCAATCAACTGTAACACAATGTCTGGAGAGACAAAAACACAAATCTTCAATTCTCTTCAACGAACTACCAAGTGCCGCCCATGTAGAGATCATCACCAACCAACGACTATCATTTAAAAAAAATTAGTTAGTAATCATAATTCTACTAAACATATTCAAATACTCAAAAAATATATTTTATCCAACTAGCGTACCGAATCCACAGTAGTGACTTTAGTATTGCAACTTTTATCTTCACCAACATCGGCATCTTCAAGTATTGTAGCACATGCTTGCGCATTACTAATGAAGAAACTAAAATGCAAAAAAATAATATGATAAATTAGTATCATATGATAAATTGAAATAAACAACATAAATGAAAAATATCAAAGGCAATTTTATTACTACTTGAATACTTGCCAACTATCCAATTTTGCAAGCACATCAATGCCTCCACAGTATCAAAGTGAAGAGAAGAACGATGAGGACTCAACACCCTACCACCGATACTAAAATCACTCTCCGAAGCAATGGTAGATGCAGGAATTGCTAAGACATCCCGAACAATCTTTTTTCAATGTTGGGTACTTGGGATCCAAATTCCAAAAGCGAAGGACATCAAAGCCAGGGCTATCTGGATATGGATCGTCATCTAAATAATAGTCTAACTCTGTCCTCACATTTGTCTTCTTTTTTTTGGTTTTCTTAACTTCACCCCATAGAGTACTTTTGTTTTCGGCTATAGGAGGAATAGGAGGATCAACCACCACATGACGTTTGCCAAGAACATTAGATGTAGATGGAGCATAATCCTCACTACATCCTTGATACTCCATAAGAAGGTCATACAATAAACTTTTAACCCTTTTAAGTTCACCGTAAGCCTTATCTTCATAAATCACCTCAAAATAGAACTCCACACATGCTAATTTGTCCCTAGGGTCTAAGATAGCCGCAATAGCAAGAACTCCATTAATTGTTGACCAATATTTGTCAAACTTATCAATCATCTTCAAAGCCATATCTGTAATAATTTGTTCTTCAATTGATAACCATGAAATCAAAGCTATCTCAATATCACATATGTAGCAAAAGAACAAATTAATAGTAGGATACTTTCTACCTGAAAATAACTCAGTCACATCATGAAACACATTCAATTTTTCATAAATTTTTTCGGCTAACTCCCAATCAAGATCACTAGGGACAACAAAGTTAAAACAATGATTTTGAGTCTTTAACTTTGAAAAAACCTCTCGATATGGAAAAGCACTAACAAGCATGAGATAGGTGGAGTTCCATCTTGTTTTACAATCAAGCACCAACTTTCTTGAACGATCAATCTTCAAACCCCTAGCTTTATCCTCAACCTTTTCAACTCTTGTTGGGGTTGATGTCCAAAACAATACACAATTACGAATCATTTCAATTCCTGAGCCAATCACTTCTAAACCATCTTGCACAGCCAAATTCAATATATGTGCAGTACACCTCACATGTAAAAAGTCACCATGTAACAAAAGAGATCGAGAATCTAACCTCTCTTGTAAGATATCAACCATTGTATCATTTGTTGTACAATTATCAACCACCACAGAAGAAATCTTTTCAGTTATATTAAACATATTCAATGTATCCATTAAAACTTGAGCAAGGATTTATTTTGTATGTGGACAAGGCACATAAGCAAACCCATAAATAAAAATAATAAAGAAAGTATAATGTAGGCAAGCAAATAAATATTACATAAAATCATAATATAAAAAACCTCTTTGGAAAATAATAAGTTACCTCAATGTCTTGTTGCGCAAGACCCATTCTTCATCAATAAAGTGACCTGTGACTGCCATATAACCCCTCTTTTGATGAGAAGCTGCCCACATTTAAGTGGTGATAGCAATTCTTGCCCCATAGTCCTCAAACAATTTCTTTAGAGTAACTGTTTTGTTTACATACATTTTCATTATATCATTCTTCAAAGTATTCCGACTAATCAACTTGAAGTTTGGATTCAAGCTATGGACAAATCTCCTAAAGCCAACATGGTCTACAATAGCCAAGAGATACTTATGCATAACCACCACAGTTGTCAACTCTTTTCTTGACTCTTCTTGACTAAAATTAGAGTTTTCCAAAGCTACTGGACCATCTTTTTTAAGATTGTAATTCAAAAATTGTTGATGAATATCAACCTTAATATGCTTCTTAGGACATCTTTTTTCTATATGGTCCTTGAGATGAGAAGTGCCATTTTTGCTTGTGGCGGACAACCTTTGATTACAATGCAAACAAACCGCTTTTTGCTCGCCATTTACCATGACCCTATGATAGTGGTGCCACACAGCTGATTTAAGCGGCCTAGGCTTATGAGATTGTGTTTCGGTATCATCAGGATCTAAATCTATAAACTCATCTTCGGCAAATGAGTTTCGATGAAGGGGTGAGCGACCATGGGAAGGTTGAGTCGCTGAAGGTGGTGGGATGCTTGAAAATGGAGTTGTACTTGGCTCAGGACAAGATGAGGTATGTTCAGACTCATTAATCTTATCACCTGCCATAGCTCACTGCACAGAGTAGTTTAGTAAGTTGCAATACTCATGCTCCAGTGTCTGCCCATAAGTTGAAGGAATAAATTTTGCATTACAAAAAAATTCTAAATGCTTTCACGGGTAAGAACAAAAAATAAATTTTGTTCATATATATCAAAATTAATCAAATTGCAATGCTGGCTAATGACTCCATATCCTTTAACCACATGAACACTTGAACAGTGTCCTTTTAATTAACATACAAGCAAACAAATATATAACAAAGTTGATCGAAAAACATAAGCGTATTGAACAGTGGCATTCAATCAATCGGTGAGACAACAATAAAGCTACATATGCAGTGAACAGATTCCTTTCAATTAACATGAATAGATTCCTTTTAATTAAGAAGAACAGATCTGTAGGAAACAAATATGTGACCACATGAATCGATTGCTTTTAATTAACATGAACAGATTCAATCAATCAGTAAACAAATATATAACCACATGAATAGATTCCTTTTAATTAACATGAACAGATTCCTAATAAGTAATAATTAATACCAGCATTATTATTTTGGGTGGCCGAACTGAGCAAATTTGAGTTTGCAGAATGTAGATCTAAATGGTGTGAATTATAAATTTGAGCAAGAGAAGGACAAGCAATGCTCTTACAGCCGGCAAACTGAGCAAGAAAAGGACAAAATTGAGTTTGCAAAATGTAGATCTGAAAAAGGGAGCAAGAGAAGTTTGATGACTTACTGCTGAGGGTCGTGCGGAATTTGCCTTCGCCGGCACCGGCGATGTGGCGGAGCAGAGGAGATGTCGACAGTGAGGTCACCCCCTGAGGCATCGTCGCATAGTCCTGAGGATGTGAAGTCGCGCGTCGATGTTCGATTGTCGAACAACAGTGTTGTTTGTCGAAAGAGAAGAAAGAAGGGAGAGGACTGGAGGGGAACTGGGGAAGAAAGAGCAGAGACATAGAGGGATTAGGAAAGACAGAGAAGAAAGAGCAGAGCAGGTGGTCACTGGAGGAGGGGCTGAGGGGCTGAGGGTCAAGGGTTTGCGGTTTGGGGAAGACAAAGAAGAAATTGTAGGGTTTTAAAATATATATATATATATATTTAAACGGGTGATGGGTCGGGTGATAGGTCGGGCGGACCATCACCCGTATCCGACCCGATCCATCACCCGATTATCCATCACCCATTTAATTTACCCGTTTAATCTAATTTTCATCTGATTTTTCGGGTCGAGTGAAGCGGTTGTCCATCGGGTTCGGGTGAAATTGTCAGGTCTACCTTCCACATTATCGTACAATCCACTTTTCTTTTCTTTCTACATCAAATGGATCACCAAATAAAATATTGCTTATTGACTCGTATTTAAACATATTTAATTAGTTTTGAGCCTTTTATTTTGTACTATTCATTAATGTGCTTGCCAAAAAAAAGGAAAAAGAAAGTTGTGCGCGGATCACCACGGGGAGCCGGACCACGGGGCAAGCCTTGTAGATCACTGATACAGATGATATTTTGAACCAGGAGCCTCCCTTTTAGATCATGATCCAAACAATGCGGGTGCTCTTACAATAACAATTTTTCATCAATGCATGTCATCATACCATGTAATAAGAAGCAACAACTACACAAATTGTCTTTTTTACAAAAGCAAAATTTAAAAGATGCCTAAAATTGCAAGGTGCCTATTCTTAATAGGCTAGCTCCCTCGTATACTTTTCATAATTTTGTTTCTTAGTACTAGTATGGACCCATGCTATGCACGGAGCATTTAAATTTAAGATATATTTTTTAGAAAAATAAATTAAAATTTTAAAAACCAATGACAAAGACTCTTATGTTGTGTATGTGTAGAAATTAATATTGTGTACTAATCAATATTTATCAAATTTATCCTTATAAGAAGCCAGACGCTTATAATGTTTTAATTTAAGTTTTTCAAAATTAAAGTTTCACTTAATATTAAAGAATATATTTCTTTGCATTGAATTCGGATATTAAACGCCAGATAGGAAATCAATATTTTTCAAATTTGTCCTTTTTTTGAAAAAAAATATATTAATTATTGAAAATTGATTAAATATAGAATATGTTTGCTCATTTCAATACCAAAACACGTAAAATATTGATGCTCATTTCAACAAATATAAAATATTGTTGCTCATGTCAACACCATACACCATTAGTAATTATGATTTGGAATAACACAATCTAAATTTCTACTATAGGTAAATTTTCATTACATAGCTACTACAGTGTTGAGAAAGGAAATTAAAATATACCACATAACCCTTTCTCGATGCCTAATAAAATAAACCTTTAAAAAATATTATTAAAAAGATAAGTCGACCATCACTTGAATAGACGTAGGATTTTCATGATTTTTTACCCATATAGTAATAGTCCTGTAGCGTGCCATAAACATGATCGGAAATTAGAATTAGAACTTCCGAACAAATGACTAAACAGCGAACAATAAAACAACCAATGACAATTAATAATTTAATATCTCCAATCAATTAAACAAAAAAAGATATTCAGATAGTTAGAGAGACAAATTACTTTTTAAGTGCATCTTTCAGTTAAGAAGTAGCATCCTTGGCCTCATGGAGACTCGGTACCGGTCCAAACACCACCCTCGGATTTCCCGCGTCGATCCGGTCTACGATCAAACCATCATCCACGTCGCCGGCGAAATCTCAGTCGTCGACGTCCCAAGCTGTGGTCTAAATCACCGGTTCCACCGTCAAACCACCAGTCTGCTCCAAGGAAGACGACACCATGCTGGCCGCAGCCAAATCAAACTGCTTTGACACCAAACTCGCTGAAAATCAAGGGGATGAGAGTTAAATGATAAAATTCAGATTACAGATTATACCTAAAGAGAAAGAAAATGGTGACAATTTGTTCAACCTAAAATTATGATATTTTATACTCTTTTATTATCTAATATTCGCTCGAAATAAAGTATTAAACTAGGATTTTAATATGTGTTTGTTTATTTTGTAGAAATTGGAAGAAAACATGAGAAAGAAAGAAATAAATGCTTTGCTCAAGAATTGGATTAGGAAAAGAGGATGGAAAGAAGAGCAAATGACCCCAATAAAGCAACACGGCCCAGTCACGGCAGGCCCAATCGCTCTCTCCCTCATCTCTGTCTTTCTCCAGTCAGTCTTTTCTCTTGCACCTGCAGCCCAGGCCTAAATCCGACTCCAGCCTGCCTTCCTTCCTCCAGGCTTATTTGCTCTCCCTCTTTCTTTTTCACGTGGGTCGGCCCAGCCGGGTTCTTCATTCCGCCTTTCCCCTCCTTCCTCAACCCAGCTTGCCTTCTTTTTCATTTAATCCCTAGCATGCCTCTCACGTGATTCCTTTCCCCTCCCCCTCTAATCTCTTCTTCTTCTTCGCCAATGCTCGACACAGCGAACCCAGGAAAAACACAGAGCAGCTTTTCATCTTCCCCACCATAACCATCCTCAATCTCTCTCTTCCTTCTCTTCATCTTCTTCTTCCGTTTTTAACGCAGTAGAACCAAAAAAAATAGAGAACAAGAACAGAGCACGGCCATGGCGTTTCACTGTCCTCTCTCTCCTCATTTAATCATCCATTTTGCGTCTCTTTCTCCTCCTTCATTATCCATCATCATCACCATCATTAATCCGTTGGTTACAAGCAATAATTTGAGGGCAATGAAGGAAGTGTTTTTGGGATCTTTCAAATGGGGTCAAAGAGAGTAGCGTGGAGTAGAGTTTTCTAGTTTTCCATTGTTTTTTTTTTACTAATTTTCATTTTTAAATCTAGTTACAATTCACATGTTTATGTAATTTTGATTCTTGGTTTAGTTTAATTCGAATGAGTGATTCAGTTTTCATATCAAATTTACAAGCTTTGGGCTAGATTTTCGGCCAAGGTCCTCTTTTGACGAGAATGAAGGTTGCGTTGCTCTGCTTCAGTAAAAATGAAGATCAATCGTGAATTCTGGTTGATTAGGAACAATCACGGCACAGAGTTGGTGGGTTGATTTATCTGCAAATTGGTGCCTCAGCTTTACTTTTGGATTCTTTTCCAGCTAAAGAATTGTGCATGATTCTTGAATCAATCCTGTTTATTTAGTCTATTGATTTGTTTGGTGGAACAATTTAGCCTTAGTTTTGTTAAATTTGGCATCTAGTTTAAATTTAGCTTAGAATTTTTGCGAATTGAATTTCGCAACCATCCCTGAGGATCGACATCCGTTAGTATTACGGCGATAAACCATATACTTGCAGAAAATTACTAACAAATTTTTGGCACCATTGCCGGGCATGGCGTTGAGAAATTAGGTTGCATAGTCGAGTTGTAATTTAGCTGTTTGCGTCGATTTCGTTTTTGTTTTCGTTTCATATTTTTGATTTTCGATTTTGTGTGTGTTAGTTTAGTTTTAACTTAGATTATTTTTGATTTTTAATTTGAGTTGCAGTTTTAGCTTCAGGTCAATTTAATTTTGCTATTTCATATGATTTTGCTACTTGGAAAAAAAAAGAGAAGAGACTAACAATTTGGTTTTGCGCAAGAAACAGGCACAGAAGTAGCAGCAACAAAGAGAAGATAAAAATTTAAAAAATGCTCTTCTTTTGTGTTTGTGTTCATTTTATATTTTGTGTGATGTTTGAGTCATTTTGGTCTTTCTTTTATTTTGATAGCATAGTTTTATTTTTGTTAGTTTATTTTGTTTTGTTCACTTAATTATTTGAGTCTCTTCTTTTTGTTTTAGTCATTGGTTTGTAAATAGTGTCCTAGATGCATTTTCTTTCCTTAAAAAAAATAAAAAAAAATTAAAAACTTGAAAATCCAAAAAATTGAAAAATTCTTAAAATTGAAAACACTAGATTTAAGAATGCCAGTTTTTAATTTCCCACAATTCGAGTATGAACCTTTTTGGAGCTATTTATCGCGACTTAATGATTATCATGCTCAATTGAATCAAAATTTTCAAAAATGAGAAATTTGTGAGGTCATTGCTGTGGGTCTGAATTCTGAATCTTGGGGTTATATTGAGTCCATTTATCCTAGAGGTGTATTAGGATTGTTATCTAAAACTCAAGATGAAGTTTGGGATTTTTTTGAAAAATTAGCTTGGGATACTTACAAGCTTAAACAAGCTCAGAAGAATTTTGGTTACCCACTTCATAGTGAGTCTGTTATTCCTGTTAGTTCTTACCCTCCAGATCATTTTATAGATTCACATGACCCCTCTTATTCTTGTGTGTCCCCTATTTTGTATGAATATTATAACTCTTACGATCATGATACTTGTAACTGTCTATACCTTGCTTGTGTTGATGCTACCTGTGTAAGCGTGGAAAAGAAGATAAATGAATTGACTGATAAAATGATAGAGAACATGAAAGTGAGAATTGCTGAATATTCTTAATGTTTTAATCAAAGTAGGGAGAATTGTAATGTGCCTGATTCTAGTTTAGGATCTCCCAAACCTGAAGTTAGTCTCTATGATGATTTTGAGCCCTTTTATCTCGCTCGACCCGATTTGAATAATGACCTGCCTTTGCCTAGGGTAGAGCAAGAGGGGGATTTCTTTACATCTCTATCACAAGACCTTGCAACTCACACTCGCTCACCAACGGACGTCACTGAGGATGTTCTAGTTTCTGCCGACCTACCCGCCCCTTTTCATCATTCTCGTGAGTTTGAGGAGGGTGAAGATCTTGAGAGTGCTAGTGAATTAAATATGAGTGTCACACCTGAAATTTAGCATCGTGATTTCAATGAGTCAGACGATACTATTTTACAGGAGACAATTGTGGAGGTAATTGAACCCACTACTTTGAACTTCGATGATGATATTCTTTCTATAGAATATGAATCTTTTTCATGTGGGTTTGACGTCAATGTGGGTTTGGATGTGGAACTTTGTGCCGAATATGAATCTTTTTCTTTTGAACTCATCCAAACTGACCTCCTTTTTGGAAACTGCGAGTCTGAATTTGTTGAGTCTGAGAGCATTGTCAATAAGAAATTTGCTTTAGACCAGACTTACATGCATATTGGACTTAACAGACTTGTGCACTTTACACCTATCATTTTGCCTAGATTGATCCTTCATCATGACCTGATTTATAGGCCAATGATCCACCGGCTGGCTAGTTTGAATTACATCTGCATGTTTGATGTTTGGGCCCATACATTTGATAAATTGAAGCGGGCCCTTCCTTGTGCTTTATTGCTATGGTGAATGTACTCATTTTGGCTCCGACTCTTTAATCTCTATTGCATTACTTTTATTGAGAGTTGGACTTCTTTATTTGATAAACTGCTAAGTACTCTAATGAGTTTTGATTTAAATAACGATGTTTCATTCGATATGAAGTGGCTGATGCTCCATGAGCCTCTATCTAAGCACATTTCAAGAGGCTATAGCTTAGGTGTACTCCTGTACCTGACCTAGTATAAACGTTTCTCTTTATCTTCTATTTTTATTTTCTTTTCATTTGTATATATTTGTTGTTTTGTTTTATTTTTATTGTTTTCTTTTTGAGTCATGTCATTTTTCTTCCTTTTTTAGTCTTAGTCTTCTTTTTGTATATTTGTTTTTCTCTTTAGTTTTTTTTTCTTTTGTACGTTTCTTTTCATTCCCAATGAAGACATTGTGGGATTTAGGTGTGGGGGTGGGAAACTTTGAAAAAGTTTGAGAAAAATTGAATAATCCTTTAAAAAATGAAAATTTGAAAAATTTTGAAAAATTTTGAAATTTAAAAAGATTTTTTTTGTCTTTTGTGGAGGCTTCGCACTTTTCTGGTTAGCTTAAATTCCCTATGCTTTGACTATAAAGTTGTATATACGCGTGCTGTGCATGATAGGTCTCTGTCCTCAGTGTGTCATTCTTAGCCCTAATTCTAACCGCAATTGTTCATTATCACTGGTAATCCAATCCTATTTATACCATCATCATTATCTGAAGGTCTTAGTTTTTTATTATTGGCTCTTCCACTTGTCTTTGACACGATTACTTTGGTTTGTGTTTGAATTTCAAGGGGGAAAAAAAACAAAATGAAAATGAAGAAAAAGAATGGAAAAATGCGGGAAAAGGGAAATGAAATAAAATTTGGAATGACAAGTATCTCTTTGAGGCATGCGCTACTGGGCATTACCCTTTGAGACACGTGCTACTGGGTGTTATCCTTTGAGGCAAACTGCTATTAGGAAAGCTTGCTTCCTATGTTAATAAATTAATAATGTAATTTGTGTAAGTCAAGTGGGATTGAGTTTGATTCTAGTAAACCTAAGCCCTAAGATGATGATGTACTTGCACACGAGCAATGGGATAGATTCAAAGTCTTGATGTGCAGTTAGGTGAAAAATTAGTACTTTGATGTCATCCATAGGATAGAGAGTCTTGATGTGTACAATTTATTTATATGCGGGCCAATATCTTTGCCACATGGGTGATTTAGTTGACTAGAATGTGTATATATTTTTCCCCAGTTTTGTACATATTAATTTTTGAAAAAAAATCAAAAAAGATTTTCGAGTTTCTGTTTGTGTTTTCTTTTATAGATTTTGTGGGTATATCTTCTGCAAACCCTCACGAGGCCTTACTCGTCCACGGTAACGTTTAAAACTGCTTGTTGCACGCGCTAAGTGCAATCGTGATTCCTACGAAAATGAGTTAGGATTTTCTTTTCTCTTCTAAGGTAGTTTAGGTTTGTTTTACTCGAGGACGGGCAAAACTTTGGTATAGGGGTATTTGTTCAACCTAAAATGATGATATTTTATACCCTTTTATTATCTAATATTTACTCAAAATAAAGTATTAAATTAGGATTTTAATATGTGTTTGTTTATTTTGTAGGAATTGGAAGAAAACATGAGAAAATAATAACTAAACGCTTTGCTCAAGAATTGGGTCAGGAAAAGAGGATGGAAAGAAGAGCAAATGACCCCAATAAAGCAACACGGCCCAGTCACGGCAGGCCCAATCGATCTCTCCCTCATCTGTGTCTTTCTCCAGTCAGTCTTTTCTCTTGCACCGGCGGCCCAGGCCTAAATCCGACTTCAGCCTGCCTTCCTTCTCCCAGGCTTATTTGCTCTCCCTCTTTTTTCTTCACGTGGGTCGGCCCAGCCGGGTTCTTCATTCCGCCTTTCCCCTCCTTCCCCAGCCTAGCTTGCCTTCTTTTTCATTTAATCCCTAGCATGCCTCTCAGGTGATTCCTTTCCCCTCCCCCTCTAATCTCTTCTTCTTCTTCATCAATGCTCGACACAGAGATCCCAGGAAAAACACAGAGCAAATTTTCATCTTCCCCACCATAACTGTCCTCAATCTCTTTCTTCCTTCTCTTCATCTTTTTCTTCCGTTTTTTACCCAGCAGAACCGAAAAAATAGAGAACAAGAATAGGGCACGGCCATGGCATTTCACGGTCCTTTCTCTCCTCATTCAATCATCCGTTTCGCGTCTCTTTCTCCTCCTTCATTATCCATCATCATCACTATCAATAATCCGTCGGTTACAAGCAATAATTTGAGGGCAATGAAGGGGCATTTTTGGGAGCTTTCAAATGGGGTCGAAGAGAGTAGCATAGAGTAGAGTAGAGTTTTCCAGTTTTCCATTGTTTTTTTGAGTGGTTTTCGTTTTCAGATCTAGTTACAGTTCACATGTTTGTGTAATTTTGATTCTTGGTTTAGTTTAATTCGAATGAGTGATTCAGTTTTCATATCAAATTTACAAGCTTTGGGCTAGATTTTCGGCCAAGGTCCACTTTTGATGAGAATGAAGGTTGCATTGCTATGCTTCAGTAAAAATGAAGATCAATCGTGAATTCTGGTTAATTAGGAACAATCACGGCACAGTTTTGGTGGGTTGATTTATTTGCAAATTGGTGCCTCAGCTTTACTTTTGGACTCTTTGCCAACTAGAGAATTCTGCATGATTCTTGAATCAATCTTGTTTATTTAGTCTACTGATTTGTTTGGTGGAACAATTTGGCCTTAGTTTTGTTAAATTTGGCATCTAGTTTTAATTTAGCTTAGAATTTTTGTGAATCGAATTTCACAACCATCCCTGAGGATCGACACCTGTTAGTATTACGGTGATAAACCGTATACTTGCGGAAAATTACTAACACAATTCCCTCTATTTCCCATCTCCGCCTTCTCTCTCATCCATCTGTCTCTCTCTTTTCCCAAAAAAAAAAAACCCTTCAATCTATATATATACATATATATATATATATATATATATATATATATGTATGCATGTATGTGTGTGT
>JAKOGI010001270.1:110000-137302 GCA_029747015.1 Carnegiea gigantea | reverse complement strand
TATATATATATATATATATATATATATATATATATATGTGGACAATATATATAAAAAATTCCTTCTTCCTCTCTGAAAAACCCTGGCGACAAGGAAGCCATGGCAAGAGGAGGTAAGAGGGGACGACCTTGAGCTGTTAATCAACCAAACCCATCTTCAACACCAGTAGGGGGAGGGACCTCTGTGGCGCAGCAGCTGGAAGCCAATCCCATAACTGCCATTACAGAGATTTCCCATGAAACAGTGCAAACATTGACGGAGCAAGTTGCTGAAACTCCAGTCCAGGTACCTATCCCATCTACCTATGCCTCAATGGTGGATCTAGAGGAAGGGACTGAGCTTAAATTTGTGCCAACTAAGATGATCAATGGGGTAAAATGTGCAAAAATTGAAAGAGGAGATGTTATGCCAGAGATCGTGTTCTGGCAATCTGCAATCCTTTGCTCAGTATTGGGGGCAAACCCTCCGTGATGCAGGGCTATTTGAATCGAATATGGGCAAATTATGAAGTTGAAAGAGTCATCCAAGTTAAGAAAGGGGTTTTTCTAGTGAGGTTTGCCAATTTACATGACAAAATGGCAGTCGAAAAAAGGGGGATCTATTATTTTGATTCAAAACCCTTATTGGTTAAGGGATGGAGTCCAGAAATGGATTTGAACACAGATGAACTTAAATCTCTATCATTGTGGGTGCAATTCCCCAATCTGGATATCAAATATTGGGGGCTTGAAAGCCTAAGCAGAATTGGAAGCCTTTTAGGCATTCCCATCAAGACTGATCGATATACAAAACAGAAGTCAATGATAAAATATGCACGGATGATGATCGAAATGCCACTAGAGGGGCCTTTTCCTAAGTACGTTGAATTTTTTAATGACAATGATGTTTTAGTGAGGCAGCAGATCAAATATGAATGGCTCCCATTGAAGTGCACCCACTGTCATATGTTTGGACATGAAGAGATTGTTTGCAAAAAGAAAAAAGTAATAAGGCAGGAGTGGAGGGAAGTGCAACAACATCCAAGTGATAGAGAGAGGCAGATTCAACCAGACCAACAAAGCACTGAACATGGACAGCAAGCATTCACCCTTGTTCCCAGGAAATCTACAGCAAAACAGCAACAGTCACAGTTCAAGGACCGACCCCCCCAACAGGCAAATCAGTTCCAGGCACTAGTGGACGAAGATTTTAACAATGTACTAATGATAAATAGGGAGGGGGGGCCTTCCAATGGATTGAATAGTTAGTTGGAACATAAGGGGCCTTAATTGGCCTAACAATGTACTATTTCGGTCTGGATAGTCCCAGGTAAATTGATTAAAACTTTGGCCACGCAACTCCAATTGGCCCGATTCCAAAATAGATTGTACGATATATTCTGAGGTATCGATCCTAAAAAATTTGGTGATTTTTGGCTCACCAACCCACCCTAGGTAAATTTTTAAAATTGCCGTGACTGCAGCCCACAATCCAACCCAATAAACTCGACCCTGATTTTCTAGCTCAACTTCCTAGCCCCATAAGTTTTACATCTGATATCCAAAACTCAAGATTTCGCTAATCCAGAAAGAGGGGCTTGTCCTTTACAACTTTTATGTTTTGTATTTTTGCTAATTTACTCATTATTTAGGCTAAAAACCCTAAAACCCGAAAAGTATCCTTGACTGTTCTATATTTGACAGTCTCTGGTAAACGGACCATAACACTCTTGTTACAATTCAAAATTCAACAATTTAAAAACCATAGCGTAGAGGGAACTCGGATCTATCTTCCATCCAAATTTGGTGGTTTTTGGACTAGAATACCCATAGAAACGAATTTTTTTAAATTCATATGAATTTTCTGTCCTATCCAGTGGCAGGTTCTCATCACTTCTCCTCCCAAGACACGATCTTTTCACTTAACGACCACGTCTCCCATACCCATGACCCGTTATCCGAAAAACCCGACAATGTTAATCCCACACCAAGTCATCCAAGTCATGAAAGACATTAAATTTCATTGCTAAGAATACAAAAATACCAACATGTACTTACCTTGATGTAAACCCGAAATAGTAGTAATGAAACAGTCCCCCTTTTTGTGATTTGAATTTGAAAATCATGCAAAAACTCTTTTTAGAACAATTTTCTTGAACTTCAAACAAAATCACACAAAGAAGATAATAAGTGCTTAAAGTTTTGGGTCTAAAGAAAACACGGGGCCAAGGTTTCACCATGTCTTTCTTACCAAGGAGGAGGAGAGAGGGTGGTGGCGGTGGTGGCCGGTGTCGGGGCTGCGTGGGGGTGTAGAGTTAAGGGGGATATGGGCTACTGAGAAGAAAGTAGAGAGAGAGATAGAGAAGAGGAAAGAGAGTGAGAGGAAGAGAGAGAATGAGAATGTGAGGGGGGCGCTCTTTCATAGTTAGGGTTTAGGAGGGGGGTTCACAGCAAGGGGAGATGGAAAAGGAAGAGAAAAGAAAAAAAAAGAAAGGAAAAAAAGAAAGGAAAGAGAAGGGGGAAAAAAGGAAAGAAAATAAGGGAAAAAAAGAAGGAAATTAAGTACTAATTCTAGGGTTTGAGTTGGGGGAAAAGTTTAAATTTCAACATAAAGATAGCTAGGAGGAAAATAATTAAAAAGGTAATTAGTTGAGTTGTGAGACAAAATATGTAATTATTTAAATCGAAGAATAGGAACAAAAATAACTCAGATAGAAAATAAATATTTTTTTTTTCATCGGTTAAATAAAGTTTTAAAAGACAACACATAGCGAGAAGAAAAAAAATATTTATAGTGACTTGGATTATGAGGGTTGGTCCACGTCACTAGGTCTCCCAATTTGATTTTCTGGGGTTTTACATACAACCCACTTAAGAAAGTTTCATCCCCAAAACTTATATGCACCTGGTTATAGGAACAAGTGAGGGTATTTGTCTCGTATTTCCTGCTCCGGCTCCCAAGTGGCTTCAGATATCTCATGATTGGCCCAAAGGACGTTCATCGGGGGCACTGTTTTCCTATGGAGGTGCTTTTCCCGCCGATCCAGGATTTGTACTGGCTGTTCCTCGTATGACATGTCTTCCTGAAGCTGTATAGGATCAGGCTCGAGGGTTCTGGGATGTATTTCCGTAATTGCGACACATGAAATATATTATGTACTCTTGGAAGTTCGGGCGGTAGCTCCAGTCGGTAAGCTACTACCCCAATTCTCTGTATGATTGGGTACGGTCCGATGTACCTTGAGCTAAGTTTTCCTGCCATCCTAAATTGTGCGATTCCCTTAGTCGGAGAAACTCGGAGGAATACTTGCTCCCCTGCTTGAAGCTCAAGGGGCTTACGCCTCCTATCGGTATAGCTCTTCTGGCGGCTTTGGGCTGCTATCATACGTTCCTGGATTACTCTTATTTTATCCGTGGTGGTCTGGATTAACTCTGGTCTAATGGTCAGGGCTTCATCAATCTTCTGCCAATAGAGCGGGGTTTTATATTTCCTCCCGTATGGTGCCTTATATGGGGCCATGCCAATACTTGCGTGGTAACTGTTGTTATAAGAGATCTCGATCAGTGCCAGCTGCTCGTCCCACACACTCTTAAAGTCTAAAGTGCAAGCTCTTAGCATATCTTCCAGTGTTTACATGGTACGTTCGGTTTGCCCGTCTGTAGCTGGGTGGAATGCAGTGCTAAAATGTAGTAACGTTCCAAATGCTTCCTGTAGTTTCTGCCAAAAACCAGACTGGAACCTGGTGTCCTGGTCCGACACGATAGAGCTCAGTACCCCTTGTAGTCACACTATCTCTTCGAGATATGCACGGGCTAACTGGTCCAAGGTCCAAGTGTTTCTTATGGCTATGAAGTGCGCCCTTTTTGTGAGCCTATCCATAATAACCTAGATCGCATTATTCTTTCGCTGAGTCAAAGATAGACCCACCACGAAATCCATGGATACCGAGTCCCACCTTCACTCGGGGACTTCCAGGGGTTATAAGAGTCCTGCTGGTCGTTGATATTCTATCTTCACCCATTGGCAAGTTAGGCACTTTGCCACGTAATCAGCCACTTCCTGCTTCATGTTACTCCACCAGAAGGTCTGCTTTAGGTCCTTATATAGCTTATTTCCCCCAGGGTATACTGGGTGCGGCATATTGTGACCCTCGTCTAGAATTTTCTTCTTAAGTGTCTCTACAGTAGGCGCACACAGCCGGTTATGAAATCTAATGGTGCCATCTTCATGAATTACAAACCTAGGTGCCTTTTCCACCAATATCGCTTCCCTAATTCGCTCAAGTTGTCCATAGCCTGAGCTACTTTAATCTCCTCAATGAGTGTCGGCTGTGCTTCCAGAGTGCATAGCATAGGCTTTGCCCTCGGGGTGGCCACGTTGAGTTCTAATTCCCGAAATTCCTCACACAACTCATTTGGAAGCGCTAACAAGCAGCCTAGTACTGGATACGGCCGATGGCTCAATGCATCTGCTACCACGTTAGCCTTTCCGGGATGGTACTGGAAATGGACATCATAGTCCTTTAGGAATTCCAACCACCTTGTCTGTCTCAAATTCAGGTCCTTCTGTAAGAAAAGGTATTTCAAACTTTGGTGGTCGGTGAAAACTTCACAACGTGCCCCATACAAGTAATGCCTCCAGATCTTAAGCGCAAACACGACTGTCGCTAGCTTCAGGTCATGAGTCGGGTAGTTCCGCTCATGCGTTTTCAATTACCGCAAAGCATAAGCTATAACACGACCTTCTTGCATTAACACGCACCCCAAGCCACTCCTAGAGGCATCGCTATACACTACGAAATCCCTGTCAGTAGTAGGTAGGGCCAGTATCGGTGCACTCGTCAGTCTCCTTTTCAGCTCTTGGAACACTTCTTCACATCGTTCCGTCCATTCATACTTAGTGACCTTTCTGGTCAAGTTGGTAAGTGGGGTGTCGATTTTCGAGAAATGTTGAACAAATTTGCGATAGTACCCGGCCAGACCCAAGAAGCTCCTTACCTCCGTCGGGTTCTTAGTTCTGGGCCAGTTTGTCACGGCCTTTATCTTTTGGGGATCCATAGACACTCCCTCATTGGATATCACATGCCCCAAAAACACCACCTTGTTTAACCAAAACTCACACTTTAAGACATTGGCATACATCTCATTCCTCCTTAAGACTTCCAGGGCTGTCCATAAATGGTGGTCATGTTCTTCGGGGGTCCTTAAGTAGATTAAGATGTCATCTATGAATACCTCCATGAACTGATCTAAATAGGGTTTGAAGACCCTGTTCATAAGATCCATGAATGCTGCCGGGGCGTTGGTGAGGCCAAAGGGCATTACCATAAACTCATAGTGTCCGTACCTGGTACGGAAGGTAGTCTTGGATATGTCCTCATCCCTGATTCGGAGTTGATGGTACCCCGAACGAAGGTCTAGTTTAGAGAAGGTCCCCGCGCCTTGCAACTGATCAAATAAGTCATCTATCCTGGGCAGAGGGTAGCAGTTCTTGACTGTGATTTTATTAAGCTCCCGATAGTCTATACACAGTCTTAGGGTCGCATCCTTCTTCTTTACAAATAAAACTGGGGCTCCTCAAGGGGATGTACTAGGCCAAATATATCCCTTTTCCAAGAGTTCCTCTAACTGCATCTTCAATTCCTTTAATTCTGCTGGTGCCATCCAACAGGGTGCCCTAGAGATAGGTGCAACCCCAGGGGTCGGGTCGATACAAAACTCCACTTTCCTAAGGGGTGGCATGCCGGGATTTTCATCGAAAAATAAGTCTGGAAATTCCCTCACCATAGGGATGTCCTCCAGAGAGGATTTTGCATCCTCGGTATTCACTACATAACACAAGAATCTCTCGCATCCTTTACCTAACAATTTACGAGCTTCCATTGCTGATACCAATTTCACTCCCATTCTGGGGCTCTGACCCCTATGCACTACCTTCTCCCCATTGGGCCCCTTTAGGGTGATTTTTCGTTTCGAGCAGTCCATCTGAGCCTGGTACTTAGCTAACCAGTCCATCCCTAGAATAACCCATAAATCAGTTAACTCAAACCTTTATAGGTCCGCCAGGAATTCACATCATACATTCTAATAGGGTAACCATCGTATAGCTCCTCATACGTCACAGTCTTCCCATCAGGGAGAGTCATAGATAGTAATGAAGATTTACGGATGGGAGTTAGTCCTAATGTCTCAACCAGCCTAACAGAAATAAAGGAATGCGTGGCACCCAAATCAAACAAAACATCTACTAGCTGAGTTAGGAGAGAGAAAGTACCTCTCATAACATTAGGAGCATCCTTTGCTTCCTCATTTCGCATCACATAGACTCTGCCCCCATTGTTCTGAGGTGGTTTGTAGGGAGGTCGGGCTTGAGTTTGCTGTGGTGCGTGGTTTTGTTGGTTGGGGTTGGCCACCTACCCTCCCCTGTTCTGATATGGCTGCTGGGGTCATTGCCCTTATCCTTGACTATGGCCTTGCCTTTGTCCAGTAGGAGGTGGAGGGAGTGGGCAGTCTCGGACCTGATGCTGAGGGCTTCCACAACGGAAGCACCTTTTCACCGAGCGGCATTCCCTAGCGTAGTGACCCAGTTTTTCACATGCATTGTAGGTTACCTTTGGTCGTGCATTAGGGTGCTGGCCTCCCCGATTAGTACCGTTCAAGTACTAACTCCCTATAGGCCGACGGTATTGCTCTTGCGGTTAAAAGTTGCCCCGGTTATCCCGGTTATCCCCCTTCCTCATGATTCCCCGCTGCTCGTTGAAAAAGTTACTCTGCTCCTTCATCGCCCTCTCTGCGTTAACCGCTGTGTTATATTGGTCAACGTAAGAGGCGCACTGATGTACGAACATCCTCACTTTGATTATGGGGTTTAGCCCAGCCTCGAACCGGTTCATCTTCAGCCATTCGTCAACTACGAAGGCTGGGGCGAATCGTGAAAGCTCCATAAATTTCGAGGCGTACTTGAGTACGCTCATGTTCCTTTGCTGCAGTTGCGTAAACTCACCCTCCTTAGCCTTTTGGAGGGAGATAGGGCAGAAATGATCCTTAATCATCTCCTTGAACTTGTTCCAGTTGAATCCCGATTCGTATTGTCTCTCCCTCACCGTAGCCCACCATAAGTCAGCCTTGTCCTTCAAATAGAATACCGCAAAGCCCACATTCCACTCCTCAGGGCATTGGAGTACGTTGATCAGTTTCTCCATACCCCTAATCCAGTTCTCAATAGTCTTAGGGTCGGGAGTGCCATCATAGAGGGGTGGGTGATGGCTTGCGAACCTCTTGAACATATAGGAGTTATCCTCCTCGACCCTTTTCTCCCGTACCTCCATTAGCCTCTATATCTGCTCGTTCTGGAGTTGTAATTGCTCCTCTTGGTTTTGTAGCATCTCCAGCAGCAACAGATTGTTAAGCTCAGCTCCCGTTGGCGGGTTAGTCTCGTCAATCTGACTACGAGACCCGTTCCTGTTTCGAGGACGTAGGGCCTCTAGCCGCTCCCTTAGGGCAGATATAGGGATGTCCTGGTTTGTCGGGACCCTTGTTACAGGGTGGGGTCCAGTTTGGGACTCACCGTTGTTGTTGTTGCTTCCTGCCATTCTATTTGGGAAATAATTCGAGTTTAGTTTCTCTCCTAATAGTTCATATCCTAAGCTCTACAAAATTTCAAGCATACAGTATATGCGAGTGCATCATGCAATATTTGACAGGAGTTCGATTTCAGCACATCACCACGTTCAGGTGGTACAATCACCGTATCACATGCTCAGACAGTTCACACTAGACAGGCATTACATACACACGATTCATGCTTATTATTATTGTCAATTTTTTTTCTTTCACAATAGAGAACACTAGTATTCGAATAATCCAAGAAGATTTTATTGCATAGAATTTCAATAACATAAGAGTTTCACACTAACACTTTTCGTTACATCTCAGTGCATAACTGTAGCAGCCATAGGGGCTTAATAATGACTCAGAAAGAAAAGTAACTACCAATACTGTCCTAGAAAGAAGAAACAAGGTCCCTAGATGCTCCCAGCTTCTACTGGTCAGTGGTGTCTAGTGGACAGATACCCCTACACATCCGGCCACATCTACCCGGCTTCCAGCGGGTCAACCTGATGTCACACTTGGCCCTATTCTACAAGAAATTTATCTCTTCTTCCAAGTCTTCTGATCCTCTGGTTTGCTCATCCTGTACAGTGCGGTCCCTTCTTTCTTCTTCCTGATCTTCTACAAGGTCTTCACTTCCTATCAGCTGTCCTTGACTCACCAAAGAATCTTCCTCTGGGTCCCTTTCAGGATCCTCCTCTTCCATCGGTTCTCCCTCACTCGGGTCCTCCTCAGGATCTTCCTCAGGGTCCTCCTCCTCCATTGGTTCCTCTGCGCTCGGGTCTCCCATCGGATTGGCTTCGACTCCGGGATCTGTCTCAATAGGGTTGTCCTTTACTCCTTCAAGTTCTCCCTCCTCATCTGTAAGTTCGTTGCCTGGGGGTGGGGCGTCCTCCTCACTGGCTGTGGGAACACTCTCTAGGTCATGGGGTCCCTCCAATCTCAAGTAGTTAATTAGGTTCTCTATGTCCATCCCCATGGGCTCCCAATCGCACCAATAACAATTTCCCCACGGGCGAGAATCACAAGCCCGAGGGTGTAATTCATCAACACGATAGCGTCACATAGGGTCCCCCTTCAGGGTCAGCAACAGAATGGCCACTCGGTTATTCTCAATCACCAAACAGCTATTGGGCCTATCATTCAGGTATCAGGCTACTACCCACCTTACATGTCGTATGTGGTCCCACACACTCTTCCCTGGCTCCTTAGCTAACCGATGATGTAGACAAGGACCTCCTACACAGCCGCGCAATGCTGGGTACCCTCCATTCCTATACAAAGTAAGTACACGTAAGATATGGATTCAACCCACAATCATGCATTCATTTAATACAATATGCATGTTTACAGCCCCTGCCCCTGTACTACATTCACTCTCCATGCGGTCCTTAATTCTATCAGTTTTAGTCCTTAACTTTTTATAGTCTTTTAGGCGAGCCTTCAGGTCAGTTAACCTGAGCTCTGATACCACTTTGTAAGGCCCCAAAATTCTAATTTCATTTTTTTTCTAACCATTATCCTATGTGGCAGCGGAACCTAATTGGAGTGTTACCACCGTATTTCCTTCTTGGAAATACTAGGCTGGATATCGAAATAACAATTAATACAAAAATCTTGAATAATATTACAACCTGCACATTATTCGAAATTTAATAACATCTACTAAACCAAACAAATATTTTTATTGTCTTAACAACTAATTTCTTCGTCTCGACTCATGCCTTCGGGCCTCGCTCTACTTTATGTTCCCCAGTCCCATGCACAACTATTTCACCTGAAAATAAAACATTTTACAAAGGTCAGATAAACTCAGTAAACAATCACCCCTAACAGTCGACTACGCACACAAATTCATTTGAAAACATTTTAAAGGGGTAGGGGAATAACAGCAAGACTCCGAAGATGCATTTATCATCAACACAACTTTTCCTGGTTACCAACTCCCAGAGATGCAACCCCTAACTTATGGCCCAAACACGACATTCAATTTTTTTAAGGTGAGCGACCCCACTGGGTCTCATGGCCTGCGCGTCAATTCACCGCAGCCGCTTAACTCGTCCTGACCTACCGCTACTCAGGCTGTTATTGCTTAACCCCTTTCCTGGCCTACCAGAATCATGAATGGCTACCGATAACCTGGCTCACGTCCCAACAAGGCACGTGGACGCTCACATGCATGCACTAGTTTCTCGAAGAAGGGTAATGGCCTTTGGTCAACACGATCAGTTTAGGTCTCACCCAGCTCAGCCTTTATAAACACTGTCACACTTCTCTAATTTAAAGGTCAAATTATCATGCCAGGATCATTCAGTTTCAACCCACTTCCCCCAATAACATTTCTACAACAACAAACTTTAAGTTCTCAATATAACCTTACCTAGCATCAATTCCTCAATCATAACACATCAGGCAAATTCTGTTGCACAGTCACACTTAGTTAACTTATGCTTTTATTTCACGCATACAGCACATAAAACAGTTCTTAACATGTTCAAAGCACACATGATTTTAAAACCTGGGGAAGGGTTAGGGCATGATTTTTAGCTGGATACTGTACAAGTTACAGGCTCGGTTACTATTTCGAACTTACTGCTCCGCACCTGGGGCAACACACAGCCCACACTCAGTCTAACTCAAATGAATTTACTCCCTGGTCTTTTTCTTGCTTCTAAAAAAAATTTATAAGAGTTACCCATGCTTTTAAGGCTCCCCAATCCAAGCCCACTCTATGGTTTAGATCAGGCCAGAATCTGGGCCCCCTTTCAGAGGTCCGAACTTCTATCCTATTCAAAACTTCTAACCCAATCCAGACACTTTGACTCGTCCCCTACCATTTTCATGTTCGGGGTTTCACTCGTTTCTATCCCAAGTTAGGTCATTTTCTCACTTGTTTAGAGGGTATCACTGACTGTTTTAGTCTGGACAGTCCCAGGTAAATTGGTTATAACTTGGGCCACGCTACTCCAATCGGCCCGATTCCAAAATGGGTTGTGTGACACATTCTGAGGTATTGACCCTAAAAAAATTTGGTGATTTTTGGCTCACCGACCCACCCTAGGTAAATTTTTAAAATTGCCGTGACTGCAGCCCACAACCCAGCCCAACAGACTCGACCCTGATTTTCTAGCTCAAATTCTTGGCCCTATAAATTTCACATCTGACGTCCAAAACTTAAGATTTTTCCCAATCCAGAAAGAAAGGCTTGTCCCCTAAACGCTCGAGTTTTGTATTTTTACTAATTTACTCATTATCTAGGCCAAAAACCCTAAAACCTGAAAACTGTCCTTGACTGTCCTAGATTTGATAGTCTCTGGTAAACGGACCAGAACTCTCTCGTTACAATTTGAAATTCAACAATTCAAAAACCATAGTGTAGAGGACACAGGATCTATCTTCCATCCAAATTTGGTGGGTTTTGGATCAGAATACTCATAGAAATGAAGTTTTTTAAAGTCACATGAATTTTTTGTCCTACCCAGTGGTAGGTTCTCATCACTTCTTCCCCCGAAACCCAATCTTTTCACTTAACGACCACATCCCCCATACTTGTGATCCATTATCCAAGAACCCCGACAATGTTAATCTCATCCCAAGTCATCCAAGTCATGAAAGACATTAAATTTCATTGCTAAGAGTACAAAAATACTAACATGTACTTACCTTGATGTAAACCTGAGATAGTAGCAATGAAACCGTCTCTCTTTTGTGATTTGAATTTGTAAATCATGCAAAAACTCTTTTTAAATCAATTTTCTTAAACTTCAAACAAAATCACACAAAGAAGATAATAAGTGCTTAAAATTTTGGGTGTAAAGAAAACACGGGGCCAAGGTTTCACCATGTCTTTCTTACCAAGGAGGGGGAGAGGGGGTGATAGCGGTGGTGGCCGGTGCCGGGGGTGCTTGGGGGTGTGGGGTTGAGGGGGATATGGGCTAGAGAGAGGAGAGTAGAGAGCGAGATAGAGAGGAGGAAAGAGAGTGAGAGGAAGAGAGAGAATGAGAATGTGAGGGGGGGTGCTCTTTCACGGTTAGGGTTTAGGAGGGGGGTTCACGACAAGGGGAGAGGGAAAAGGAAGAGAAAAGAAAAAAAAAGAAAGGAAAAAAAGAAAGGAAAGAGAAGGGGAAAAAAAGGAAAGAAAGTTAGGGGAAAAAAGAAGGAAATTAAGTACCAATTTTAGGGTTGAATTGGGGGAAAATTTAAATTTCAACATAAAGATAGCTAGGAGGAAAATAATTAAAAAGGTAATCAGTTGAATTGTGAGACAAAATATGCAATTATTTAAATCGAAGAATAGGAACAAAAATAACCCAGATAAAAAATAAATATATTTTTTTCATCGTTGAAATAAAGTTTTAAAAGATAACACGTAGCGAGAAGGAAAAAAATATTTATAATGACTTAGATTACGAGGGTTGGTCCACGTCACTAGGTCTCTCAATTTGATTTTTCGGGGTTTTACGCTACAGGTCCAGGAAAAGACATCTATGAATCCGCATAGGAGTGAGGTAAAACTTTCTTACTTGTCAGGTGTGAGTGATTTTCCTATTTTAAGCTCTCAAGGCTTATCAGGAGTCCAAAAGTTAGTTTGTACTGTATTTTTAATTATGAAAGTTTGATTGTTGTGATCTTTCACTATGTGGATTACTTCCTTAGGAGTTATGTCTTCATTATCATTATAGAAGGCAAAGCATTCAAAAGGAAAGGAATGTTACAAGTCATGAACAAAAATGTTCATCTCATTGAATCAAAAGCAAGTATAGCTAATGAATATTTTGAAGGAATGGAGACTTAAGATTGACTCTTGGATTTATCCTAGTCCTTTTTGAACTACCCCCATAGTTATGGTAAACATTTTTCTTTCCTCTTCAGCTGTCCAAGTTATTTGCTTGTAGCCTTCAGTGTTAACCTCGATGATGAAGCTAGCAGGGTCAAAACCATTGTCAGACATGGCGAGGGACATAATAGTAGTAGGATCTTCTTTTTTCCTATAGCCTTGGTCGATCAGGATCACAAAGATGTTGCTTTCAGTTAGGTTGACCCAGTCTTGTGTGGACGGATATCCTCTCACGGTAGTAAGCACCTTTTTCTCCAACAGCTAGCAGTCACTGAATACTTCTAGCCTAGGCACTAAAGTTTCCTTCTTTTTTATATTGTGAGGCTTAAAGAAGCCATAGAAAGGGAAATTATCTCCTTCGCCTAGAAATTATCCATTGAGAGTGTGAGGATAGGGTCTTACAATGCAGTGCTTTAGGCGCCCTTTCCTAGCAACAGCCTTATTGGCCTAAACTTCTTTCCTAGACTTAGCCATTTCTTATGGAGTAAGCTAATACCCTCACCTAAATTTGTAATCTTTCTTTTGGGTCAAGAGAAAGGTAATCCATGCTTGTGCACTTCATCCAAAGGCCATTCCTGGAAAGTAGCCCCACCTTTTACGGGTGGTATTCACATTTCGATTTGAATAGGGGATTGAAGTCAAAAGGAGCTTTATCATTTTCTAAGACTACCACTGTTTCAAAGTTATAGAGTTTCTCTTCATTGCGACTGTGCTTTATTTCAAATACTGATCATTATAGCACATAAATTATCCCCTTTAAAGGTGACGACCTACCCTTCTATCAACATATTTAACTTCTGGTGCAAAGTAGAAGGAAATACATAGAGGTCATGAAGCCATGGTCTTCCCATAAGTTGAAAGTGGCTGGTATATCGAAAACTTGGAATTCAACATTTCTTTTGATAGGACCCATGTTAATGGCGAGGAGAATAGTGCCTAAGACTAGCCTCTTTGAACTGTCGTATGCTCTTAGATGAGTGGATGCTGTTGAGAGCTGCTCCTCCTTGATCCTCAACCTTTTAGCCATTCTTCAAGGACATACATTCATAGCTGATCCGTTGTCGACTAAGGCGAGGGGCACATGCTTCTAAAGGCATATCACAATGAGGTAGAGAGCGCTATTGTGCGCTAAACCTCATGGTGGAAAATCTTTACTGCTAAAGGTTATGGTGTCTTTAGCAGATGTAATTGAGGCTATCATTTCCTTCAGTGTAGCTTCAGGAGACAAGTCAAATTTATTTTGCTCATCTATCAGGAGCTGTCCATATTTCTAAGAAGCTACTGTGAGTTGTCCGATTGTTACTTCTACTTTAAATTTCTTCAATTGCCTCAGTATTGGATCTTCCTCTTAGGCTAGTGATGCCTTTTCTTTTCTCGGGGCCTAGTGTGGGCCGTCCTCAGCTTGGTGTCCCTTACTTTTGTAAGAAGTTGAGCTGACGCCTGGTCCTCCTCTCTCCAAAAGTCCTCTTCTTCATCACTACTAAAAATTCTCATTTTTCCGATGGATATCTTTGATGAATTTTCAGTGCCAGCGGAGTATGCACATTCTGCGACTTTTCTATTGGATTTCCCGATGAACGAAATTTCTGTTCGAGATCCGACGGATTTCTAACAAAACATTCCATGTGAATGGTCAACTTGTTGACTAGTTAGTGCCTCTCGGATTTTTTCAAATTTTTTTGAAAAAAATTTGTTCTTCCTTCGGAAGCCCAAAATTTACTCACCCAGATCTGGTTTCGGGGCCTCATTTTGTGAAGCACCAAACAATTGAGAAAGAGAGAGGAGGAATCGCCTGCCCGATGTCACTGTGCCCACTGACACTGTCCGCCGCACCATCACCACCACAAGTCATCCACCACCGACCGCCTCTAACTTCTACCACCATTTGTGGCCTAATTTTTTTTTGGACATTTTCAAGTAAGTAATTCTATATAATTATGTAGTTAATTTAGTAGCAGATTTGTAAAATTTAGGGTTAAATTGGTAATTATGTGATATCTAAGTAATAATTAAGCATATATATTGACTAATTTGTGAAAATTATGTTGAAGGAGGTATATATAAGTGATGGCTGTCAAAAATTATGTTGAGTATATATTAGTTTGATAAATTGAGATTAATCAATTATTTAATATGTTGTTTGGTTGATTTTGTTTTGTAAATTTGGTAGTTTGCGTGTAATTTCCCAGTTAATTGTTGAGTATTAAAAATGTTTACGAATATATTTGTTGATTAATATTATATATTAAGTAAACTTTAAATACGTAAAATTTAATGTTAACAATTAAAGTATGAATGATAATGTTTTAGTTAGAGTTGGGAAAAGCTGACCGAACACAATTACCTATCTGAAACCGACACGAAATTAAGTGGGTTTGGGTATAAAGTTTCAACATGTTTAATTAAATAGGTTGACACGTTCAATACGTTTAATTAAATGGGTTAGGTTCAGGTCGAGATTTTAGACACAAAAAAGTACCTATTTAACCCGTTCAATTAAATGGGTTAAATAAGTCAACTCATTTTTCCATTTGACATTTATCCGTTTACCTTTTTATTATATAATTAAGAATACAAAAATCTAGAAATTGTGAATTAGGATGAACCGGGGAAGTTTTAGTGAGTAATTGTTTAATGTGGTATGTAAATTTAATTTTTAACACTATGTAATTACGTACTAATTGAAAATGTTAAATGTGTAAATGGGTAATTAGGCGACTGAACTCAGCCTGCCTATCTTAAAGAGGTTAAGCGGGTTAACCCGTTTAAAAACTAAATGGGCACAGGTTAAGGTTTTTCAACCCATTTAACAAATGGGTTAGGTTTAGGTTAGGGAATTATTTCAACCCATTTAAGTTCGATACGAACATGAATCCGACCCGATCTGACCTATTATCTAGCTCTAGTTTTAGTTAAATAATAGTTTGAATGATATTATGTTTCAGTTAGGTAGCAAAATAATTAGCAAATTATTAATATGTTATTGCGTAAATGTTGAAATGTTGCATGTTGCTACGTATGATTTGGATAATGAAAATATATACAACATTCATATTTCAAGTTATAATTTTTGCGGATAATCAATATGAAGACATGGTCATAAAAGAAAACATATTGCAAAAAGGGGAAAAAAAACATGTTATTGTTGCTATGAATGTCATCATTGTCACTGTGAATGTCATAAGTTTGGACAGCAATTGCAGTCATTTGAACATGTTTAAATCCTGATCTAATTGTCATACTATATTGTTTTTGTTCATCATATATTGAATAAAGGGTGAAATAGTATAATTATAAATACATCATTTAGCCATGAAGTGAAATGTACTAATTATGTACATGATTATAAATAGCTTATTTACTAATAATTACATTTTTATGGTGAATAGTGGATAATATGAATGGACCACCCCATTGGAGGTGGATATATAAAAGATTTCTACTGGTAGAAAAGGGTATAGACAAGAATTTTTAGAAGGAATTGAATTATTTGATCAATTTGCAAGAAATCAAATGAAGTTCATAAATAATGGTTATTATAGATGTCCTTGCGCCTAATGCCAACAGAGCTTATAGAGAACCTGATGTGTGAAATTACACTTGTATCAAAACGGTTTTCTTAAAGGCTCCTAGCATTGGATGTGTCATGGGGAGATAGAGCTACTGAATGTGCCGATGTTGTAAATAGCAACTCATAAAACTTGTACGAGCACATTGTTTCAAGTCCTATGCACTTTGATAACACTGAACCCTGTGGATCGTGATGGAGCAATGGTGAACGATGTCATGATTACTGATGGAGTTAATGTCAGTGAGCAACCAAATGCAGGAGCTTAGGCATTATATGATATGCTTGAAGTTGCTCAAAGGCCTTTATGGGATGGGTGTAGGAACCAAACTGAATTATCAAATGTCGTCCTATTGATGAGTATCAAATCTGACCGGAATATGCCTCAAAATTATTTTAATGAGGTGATGCATGTAATACATGAGATTTGTCCGGCACACAATCATGTGCTAAAAAAACTACTCATACTTGAAAAAGAAGGTTCGAAGTTAAGAACTAGATGTGCAAGCGATTGATTGTTGACGCAATGGTTGCACGCTTTACTTTAAAGAGGATTTAACACTTAAGAACTACAAGTTTTGTGATTTACTAAGATGGAAGCCAAAGAAGTCAGGGGATAATAGAAATAAGCCAAAACCATATGTGAAAATATTCTACTTCCCTTTGACACCTACGTTACAACAACTTTGTGCCTCAAGAAATACAGTTGAACATATGAGGTGGCATCATAACAATAGTTGCAAGAATGGTGTTCTTTGTCACCCTTCAGATGGAGAAGCATGGAAATATTTTGACTGTACACACTCAGATTTTATTGCCAAGCCTCGCAATGTCAGACTTGGTTTGTCTGCAAATGGGTTTAGCCTATTCTCGCTATTAGCACAGCCTTATTCGATTTAGCATGCGGTTGTGACGCCTTGCAACTTCCTCTAAATATGTGCATGATAACACCATACATGTTCTTAACTGGCATTATACTTGGTCCAACCAATCCTAAGAACAAAATAGATGTGTACCTACAACCTTTGACTGATGAGGTGAGAAGTCTATGAGATGGTATTCAAACTTATGACATCTCAATGAGGCAGAACTTTTTGATGAGGGTTGTATTAATGTGGACAATAAATGACTTCGCAGCTCTTGAAATGTTATCTGGATAGAGCGCTCATGATATTTTGAGTTGTCCATTTTGCATTGATAAGTTGAAGGTAATACATTTGAAACATGGTAATACATTTGAAACATAGGGGTAAACCATCCTGGTTTGGCTATCACCGTCGATTCCTGCCCAGAGATCATGCATTTCAATAAAACCGAACTGTATTTTGTAAGGAAAAAGTTGTAAACCATGCAGAAAAAATGAGAAGGCACTATACCATGAGGTTGAGAATCTTTCAAAAGTAACCATTCATAGAGATTTCATAATCCTGAGTTTCAAGGAAAATCTGCATAATTGAAGCAAACAAAGCATCTTCTGGGAGCTACCTTATTGGAGAGACAACTTACTACATCACAACTTGGACGTGATGCACATAGAGAAGAACTTTTGTAATAACATCATTGACATTGTCATGGACGTGCCTAGTAAAACAAAAGATGATGCTAAGGCAAGGATGTGTATGGCTGATATGTGTGATCAGAGTGAACTCAATCTAAAACATGGTGCTAAAGAAAGAAGACTAAAACTAAAGACTTCATTCGCACTTTCTTTGGATAAAAGAAAGGCGGTGCATGAGTGTGGATGCAACAGCTAATAATGTCTGATGCTTATTAATCTCATATTGGAAATTGCGTAGATATGAAGTCTGCAAAGTTTCAAAACATGAACAGTCATGATTGTCATGTGTTTTTGCAGGCAGTTATAGCAATAGCATTCCGTGCCCAACATGATGATGTATTAGAACCACTTTTTGAGTTAAGTGAATACTTCAAAAGTCTTTGATCAATAGTGTTACGAGCCAATAAGTTACAGGAAATGCAACACAATATAAGCATCATATTTTGTAAATTGGAGAGAGTATTTCCCTTAGGATTCTTCAATGTCATGGAACACTTACCTATACATTGGGCAGAAGAAGCATACCTAAGCGATCTAGTGCAATATCGATGGATGTATCCATTTGAAAGATAAATATGAATATTAAAATTTGATCACTCATCTAAATCTAGAGTTACATTGAAATGCTTATAAACAATACTTTATTTTAGGTACTTTAGTTGGCTTAAGAAGATGATTAAAAATAAAACATATCTTGAAGGGTTAATGGCCGAAGCTTACCTAGTTTTGGAGATATCATAGTTTTATTCGTATTAGGTTGGCTCTAACATGCCTTTAATGCGCATAAGACGTCGACGTAATGAAGATTATAATCACCAGCCACAAAATCAGCCCACTTAGTTTTTGAAGCCCAAGGTACTCCCGTGGGAAGTCATACGCATAGGTACCTAACTGATAAAGAGCTGCATGTGGCACACCTTCACATTTTGTTGAATTGTGATGAGGTTCAACTTCTATTAAGTAAGTTACTTTCATATGTAATAGAATTCACACCTTGTTATATATACTTAGCTAATCAATAACATTTGTTAGTTTATTGAAACAACAAAAACTAGATGCAAATCCCACTGTAATGGACGTGAAGGTGGATCTATGATTGTGGTCGAGTTTATTTGCTGGTTCAAAAAGACAGTAAGACCTTAAATTTTATATTTATCTAATTAATAATATCGTATATAATATAGTTTGTTTGTTAATAAAATTTTTAAAAATTTATGTACGTTGAAATTGTATAAATCTTCAATGATGGATGCCAAATACACATATATCATTTGGCTCAACTGCCTTTAAGAAAAGCGACATCTTGGTCTGCATGTAGAGTTAATAGATTTCTATTTCACACACAAAAAAGGTGTGTAGGGAAATAGACTTGCAATTGTGATGTTTGTGTGAAAGGGAGCGGAGAAGGTGAATTTGAGGATGATTATTACAAAATCCTCCAAGAGGTTATTCGTGTTAAATATCTTGGAGAACCACTTGAACAATGTATGTTGTTTAGGTGTGATTGGTTAGATAACACTCCTCGAGGTACATGTTGCCCAAACAGTGTCCCTTTGAAGAGGTGAATGGCACATGAAGATATAGAAAGTATGATCCATTCATATTTGCTACTTCTGCAACCTAAGTGGTGTATATAAGGTACCCAAATAGAATAAGAGACAAATCTAACTGGTGGGTTGTCGTACCAGACAAACCTAGATATAAAGTGAATTCACTTTACCAGTTGCATTTCAAGAGGAACATGTGTCTCATGTGACACCGATGAGTGATATAATTCCTACATATTTGTTGAATGAAGAAGAGATTGAAGAGGTTAATGATGATGATTCAAATGTGGGAAGTGAAGAGGAGGAAGAGTGTGATGATGACTATGAAGATACTGATGACAAAATAGATGTCTACTTTAAATACTCCGAGGATGATAATGAAACTAAGGATGGTGACTAGATTAGCTCTTATGAAATTGTATATTAAGTCAATTTAAGTATTTTCACATTGTATGCTTGTAGACTTTATTTAATAAAGATATTTTTAGTGCTTTAGTGCAATTGTCATGGTTTGATTTATTGAACTTATAACTTTATTTTCACTTATATTATTTGATCACTAAGCTTTGTTCGTTTTTCATAAAGATATCAAGTATGCAACTTGGATGTGGTAGCAAGATGTGATAGAAATCAGTGGAGAGGACATAATAACCAGAGTGGCTAACAAGAAGAGAATTTTCAAAGATGGCGAAGAAGATTCATCACAACCCTTTTCTTGATCCCAACCACATTGCAAGGATGCAATTTACCTAAAATGTGCCTCAAAGTTCTGTGCTCCTAGCGGTTTACATAAATTTATTTCATAATCAAAGACCTCCTCCCACTCAACCTCCAAGAGCATTTATGGTCAACCAATTCGATTCCTATATCCCTATGACACTTTTCATTCCAGCTAACAATGAAGAAAGGAGTCGGGATCATAGCGAAGATGCTTCAAGCCATGGGAGCACGTCTAGTAAGAAGCTAATCAAGTCAAACGGTAAAGAGTAAGTAGTTAAACTTTCCCATTTATGCATATTGTGAACAAAAATATCTAGCTATATGTTGGTTATGGCCAAAAAATTATAACTGTGTGTTTGTTATTTGCAAGCTTCTATCCCCTATGATGTGGTGTTTGAAATTACAAAGATATTTGAAAGCAAGTATCCTAAGCCTTAGCCATCAAGGGGTAAAATTCCTAAATTATAGTGGGATTTGTGGTTTGATGAGTTCAAGGTAAGATACATTATGGAGTTTGGTAAAATTGTAAATAAATTCTCAATTGATAGTATTATATAAGTTTTGATGCTTTTTATTGTATAGAAGTATTTCTATTGGGCTCTGGAGCATGACTTCCATATTAGGAAGAATTTTGAGGAGAAAGGTGCAAGCAAATTGAAGGACACATTGGGGAGTTAAGAAAGAGAAATCAGAGGCCGGATTGGTTGTCTGCCAACACTTGGAAGGTAGTTAAAGAATATTGGGCTTCTTAAAATTTCTGAAGATGAGTGCACAATTGGAATAGTGACCATGATGGCTTAGGTCCTCTTTCGTATAACTATGGCTCGATCCTATTTAGTGAGCAAAAGAGAAATTTGGTAAGTGGTTAATTAATTTTCACATTCAGTTATTTCAATATTTTTAACAAATATTGAGAACTCTGCTCTATCTCAACTTATTTGATTAATGTATAGGACAAGAAGCTTAATAGGGAGCCGGCTGCGATTGAATTTTTTAAAGACATTCATCAGCATGACAAGGACAACACATGGATTGATAAGAAATTTGAAAAAACATATGTAAGTTTTCTTTACTTTTTTAGTGTTTTAAAATCATTCCATTTTTGCAATTTTCATGCTATATTGCTAACGTGTAATATTTTCAGTGTTATTTTATAGATGGAACATCAACAAAAATGGGAACAAATCAGAAACTCCCAATCTTTAACAAATCCTAGCTCCGAGCCATCTGAAATTACATCTAAGATAGAGCTTTGGGTTCAAGGAAATTTAAAGAAAAAGGGTCGTGTCTATGGGCTAGGTTCAAAAGTGGTGAAACTAAGGCATAAGTTCAAGTCAATAGCAACATCCAAGAGTAGTCAAAATTAGGAGTCTGATGGCAAGAGACGGTTACTTTATTGAACAATGAACTCAGTACAATGGTAGAGAAAAACCACATAACGTAGGAGAGAAACCATCATTTAGAAGATAAAGTCATGCTATTGAGTGAACAACTTAGTGGGGTGCAAAACATACTAAATGAGTTTATCAGATCTCAACCAAGCATCTGGCTCTGGCTCTAGATCTTTCCCGCCGCTTTTGCACCCTCGACTACACTGTCAGTCTGCTCCTTATCCTCCTCCTCCTCCTCCTCCCCAACCCGAATGCCATGATGATAATGATGATGATGATGATGGTAATGACGATGATAATGGGTCTGATCTAGGTGGCCATAATCTAGGTATGATCAGGACCCTAACTATGACTATTTCAACTATTAGAATTTTAAACATGGGGTGATTGTTCTATTGGATTGCTATAGTTTGGGATTGCTAAATTAGAACTTTGTTTTGATTGTGAGTTTGAACTTTGGGATTGTTTTTGTAAGCTTGAACTAGAACTTTGTTGTATTTGTGTTGAACTTGTGCATTTGTGCACAAGTGGTGGTTGAATGAAATGAACTACGTGTAGTGGTTGTTGCTATATATTTACAACATTTAGTGGTTGTGGTAAATATGGTATTTGCAGGTTATATAGATTTCGTAATTGTGTACCTGAATTTTAAAATTTTTTCCTCAAAAAAAATAAAATTTTCAGCGAAATTCCTAATGGACTCCGATGGATTCCGATAGCTTCCAATGAAATCCAATTTTTTTTAAAAAATTTAATCTTTAAAAAATAATTTCTGTCCAATAGGAAGCCCGTCGGAAAAACCAACTGATGGAAAATGTCAGTCTGTCGGAACGCATCCAATGGAATGTATCAATCGGTTGGAGCATCTTCTCGACGGTCTATATTCTAATGAACGTTTGCCATCGAAAAATTGGTTCGGTGGGCATATAACTTCCTTGGGTTTCATATACGTCACCTTCATCACTTTCCCACAGGCCAAGAACCTCCTGGTGTTGTATAATCATGTTTACCCTTGGCTTTGGGTCATGAGTGCTTTGTATGAAAACAAATGGGTCCTATTCCCCCTCTTGGTCATTGATAAAGATACATTTGTGGTCCCTAAAGTGGGTTTCATCATTGTTTCGCTTGGGCTGCTTTAGCAACAGAAGTAGTCCTGACTTGAACATTCCTTCTAATTTATTTTTAAAAATCGAACAATTTTTGGTGTCACGCCTTCGTGATTGGTAGTACTTACAATACGTAGCTGCGTCAAAGGTCTTGGACTACCTAAGGGCATCAGTGTCTGGCTTAATCTTAGGAAGGTCAATTTTCCCTTTCTTCAGGAGCCCTGTAAGGCTTGAGTATATGTAGGAACTATGGGGCCATACTCAGGTTAACAGTGTATTGCATATATCTCTTTGGAACTGCTAGCCTTTTCATCCTTGTTTTAGCAGTTGCTTTTCCAGTTGCTACCTATTTTGGCAGGCATTTCTTTGGATAACTCCTCCTTTATCAACATACCAACATTCCTTAATGTAGTAAGTTTTTAAATGGAATGAATCGCAGCTGCTGCCTATATGTGGGCTGGTTCTTGATGAACAATCTCAACTGATCAGCTTTAGAAGGTCGGTCCACCATATGAGCAATCTTCGCCCTCTATCTCGTCAATTAGTCAGTGAACCTTCTTTTTCTAGTTGTTTGAGCCATGCAAGGTCCCTAAGTGATGTAGCTCCTGAGGGTAACTCCCGAGGGTCAATGCTCAAACTCAATTCAAGAGCAAAAGCTTAAAACCAAGAGAGAGTACAATCAAGGAAAACTTAAGAGAATGACACATTATAAGTTAGTTATGAATCAGCTAAAATATAAGGAGGGGAATGGATTTAGAATCAAGGGATTCTAAATGGGAAAAGAAAAAGAGACGATAGATACTAAACTAATCTTTTGATACAGAAATCATCACCAAAGGCTAATCTAGGTAGAACTAAACTTGTTCAAGGATACAGAAACACCACCAAGAATAAGGTTAGGGCCCTTAAACTATGATTAAGATACAGAAACATCACTTAATTAAGTTCAAGACTACACTTCCTAACCGGCCTAGTTAGAGATAAGCAAGTTTAATGTTTTAAGAGAAACAAGAGCAATGCTCTCATTTCTGGTTTTGTATTCAATATCAAAGTTAAGCACAAAGTAAGCCTCCTAATGCCTTATATACACGGCTAAAGGTAGCTTGTATGCTTATGAGGTTTCCTTCTAAGGGAGGAAAACTCTTAAGCATGCTTAAGCTTTGCTTAGAACTAAGCTAACTACACCAGCTTGATTAACTTAAGCTAATTATAACCTGTAAGCTTAGTAATACAAAACAAATGACTAAGCTTAACATTAAAACACTTAATTTAGCTTAATACATTAGAATACTGGAGAAAATAAGAAATAGCAGCCGTAAAGTGCTTTCCTCTTTTTGGCTAGCCAATCCGGATGAAGGGTGCAAAATCTCCCTTTGTTTTCTCATTAGTTCACTTCCTTCAAGGTTGTTTCTCTAGCAATGATGATGTTCCTACTGTTTAGACTAGTAAAAGCAAGGAAGGAGCTCAGCAAACCCACTTGAGAAGGAAACACCTAGGTGCTTAACCGGGTTCTAAAAGCTTGAAAACAACCCAATTTTCTGCCCTTTTTCAGCCAATCAAAAGTGAGCATGATTTTAATTCCGGGCCATGGGGGAACTCCTTAGGGTGTTTACAAACCCCCCAAGTAAAGAAATCAAGGTTAATACATGTTTAAATGGGAGAATCCTACTTAAACATTTTATCGTGCAGATTCGGACCAAAACTAGCACGGTTGATAAAATGGCCTAGTTTCTTCACTTCGACTGAGCACGATTGGTTTTGCTTGTTTGTACCTGAAAGGTAACATCTAGGGGAACCCAAAAATGCAAAAACTCCAGGACTTGAACCATAATGTAGCTTAAGAAATCACATACTCAACACCGGATACATTCTGATTCAACTGGATAGTTTGGATAGTTTGGGTTTATTGGCTGAATTGGATTGATAAATGAAGTCGAAATGAGTTGAAACTTATTTTTCTGGAAAGGTAACTTCTTGAACTTCAAACCCATGAAAAATATTAGACTTAAACCTCAAAAAGGTCTAAGTAATTGAGCTCTAAAAGACCGGGTAAGTTGCTGGAATCAACTCGTGACGTGCTGGTTTACTTCTTAAACAAAATGTGGATCATTTATTACATTCTAGCCAGCAAAATAAGATGACCTTGACTGATTTGATTCTCCAAATTAAGGGGCATGGAGAGATCTTCATCACTAAGTGTGATTGAGACGTCAGTATTGTATGAATACTGGCGTAAAAATTCTCTGCACATATCATCCCAATTTGTGACCTTAGTGGGTCTATAGTGTTGCACAACCTCACGACATCCTTGTCAAAGGTCCAAGAGAATATGAGGTGGAAGATGTCCTTGTCAATCCCTTTTTCAGAGTCATTATGCTAAATAAGTTTCTGAGGTGGTGCTGAGGATTTTTCAGTTCCATGAAACTTTGTGTCATACATAGTGAAATTCTAGGATAGCTTCCTTTCGAGATTGAAGTGAGTCCCACATAGGCATTAAAATAATTATTAAACATGAACAATTCCTTAAGAAGTTGTTATGTATGATCTATGTGTGGATCAGCTTAAGGAGTGCTCTTTTCCAGTTCTACTTCCTTTCTATTCTCTATTTCTCCCCTCCTCTCATCCCTTGCCTCTTCCAAGGGGAGATGTTGCTCACTGTTTTTCGCTTGGGATTCCTTAGTGAGGTTCTGAAGCACAGCAACCATTGCCTCCACCTTCTTATCACTTCCTTCCATTTTGGTTTGCATCATTTCGATCATCTTCATAAGTTAAGAGATCTTGTTGTTCCCTGCCATTATAATTGGTGTGAGATTTGTCTTGGACTTGGGTCTTGACTTTGACCTGACAAGTGGAGTTTTCTCTGACTACTCTTTAGATAGAAGTCTCCCAGTTGTTGCACTCCGCTCGTATACTTTCTCAGTCTTCCCGATCTTGATAAATAATGGCAAGTGCTGAGGACTATCTCATTTGAGTACTTTTGATGGGGAAATAAAGACTCAAATCATGCTGACTAGTGAACTTTATTTAAAAAAAAAACTAGCACTGAGAGCCTAGTATGCTAACTGAATACTGACCCAAACTGACATGAAGTGGACTAGATTGAAGGATATCGATCGGGTTCTCTATTGGACTCTAAGACTAGCAGCTAACTCATGACCTTCCCTTTTTTATCTAATTTGGACCTGATTTGATATAGTCTGACTCTAGGGAAGCTGGTCTGGTTCCTTATTGGGCCCCGAGATTGGCAACCTGCCTCTTAACTCCTTTTTCTATCCTAAGTCTAAAGCTAATTAAATGCAGACAAACCCGCTAGGATACCGGTTGAGTTCTTAATTGGCCTAGGGTACTGACTCTTAACCCTTTTCCTAGTTTCAGATTGAAAACGATCCTAACCGGATTTTTCTAAAACAATCCTAAACTCCTACCAACATGTAGGCTCACTATTTTTTGTTTGCTTTAACACCCAACCAGGCTCATTCAAGTTCAACCGAATCTCTTTTTAGGACACTTTATTTCTTAGGCTAAGGCTAGAGCCTAGTCAGGTCCGAGGCCAAGAGCCCTTTAGTGCTCAATTAGTCTCGAAGTTACCTTGGTTCATAACATTAGTTACTAAGTTTAGACCTTTCCTGACCTGGGCTCTCCTAAGACCCAAAGCATCAATACATAGACCTTAGGGATAAAAAAGATTAAATCATATAAACACACATTCACGCACACACATGAGTTCCAACCTAAGCTAAGGTTCTATGTTTCAAGGGTTTCAGTTCAGGTTCATAACAGTCCTCTCGTGACCCAAATGCTTCGTACATCATGCATGGGGTGCATGGAACAACTGGAATATTTTGGATTGCTTCCCTAAATCACGACGACCGAAAAGTGTGCCGTTAGTGGATGGATCAATGCATGCCCAGTTGGGTCTAGTTGACCCAGTGAAGGCAGCACCTTCAATACAGGATACCTACTAGTAGTGTAATTAAAATAATTTTCCACACTGAATTTCAAATCTCACCCACTTTTAAAAAAATGTCTCCAATAGAGTCGCGACTGTAAGGACCATTGACCCCGAGGGCTCTATCCCAGGTCGCAAGTCCCCCAAGGATGGTTTGACTTTGTTTTTTGGGTATTTAATTTTATTTATTTTCAAACTTGACCATTAATTTTTATTATTAAATTTCTATTTTGAAATTAAAATTTGGAAAATTTATAGGAACAGATTAGGTAACTGGACATGTGTTCTTATCCAGTAACCCAACCAGGCTCCTGGGCCTAAATCAGACCTAGCTACCTGATCCTAATCCTTGGCAATGATTATTGCCTATTCCAAGAATAGTGCAGCCTGCCTGAGCTAGGGGCCAGGTTCCTAGGCTAGTGCAAGGCTTAGCTCTTGGTCCAGACAGCTCCACTATCTTGGATAACTGTTATGCCTAAAATAGTGACACTCAACGGGACACCGAAGAGACAAATGATATTGTTTCAAAAAGGTTTTTAAAAGGCCCTTAAGCAATTCCTAGTGTGGGGACCATCTTGACTTCTTAGTTTCGAACCAAGGATCTAGATTCAAGGAGGATGGTACGGTAATGTAATGGGATGCATCATATCACCACCCAGTGTCACTAACTGCCTCTACCATTCAATATGGGAAATCAAACTTTTAATCACACTTTCACACAATCATGCTGTAAATAAGTAAATATAACATTAATAATGCAAAAAGACACAATTTTTAGTCCAACAAGAACAAAAGTAAACAAATTATAGCAGGACGGCAACTACCCAAAGATTACATCTTTAACAATTGTGAAATCAAAAATCATAAAAGAAAGATCAAGTAGAACATTAAGAGAGATATAAATTTTGCCTTCATGATAATCCACCTGATTGACCTAGGAACCCAACAAAGTGAAACATTCTCTAACTAAAACCTCAATACGCGCAGTGGAAAACCTAGGATTTCTCTTCTTTAGTTTCTAGTACTTCTCTATTAGA
>JAKOGI010001270.1:75000-105000 GCA_029747015.1 Carnegiea gigantea | reverse complement strand
GTCACACAGTCAGAACTTCCTAGGGGAAATCCTTAAGGCTCTTGAAGATCGAGGGTTTGGAGTAGCATTTAGATAGTCATTCTAAAATAAAACTGCCAGAATTTCCCCTCTTTTAGCAACATTTTAGGGTCTTAGCTCGTCTAAGAGTACCTGTAAACTGGTAAATAGGTATAACATATGCAAAAATAACCCAAGTCCACAGCGTTGGGCCACTCGCCCGGATCACTAACGATCAAACAACTAAAACAAGGGTCGGAATGATACATAAACAAGTATAGATCCGGCTACATGTTTTCACATACAACAATGAACTTAAAAATTTACAATGTGGTAGGCATCAAACACTTTGCAAAGCTGGCAGAGACTTCAAAGGGGTTGGCATCAAAACAACTTCAAAGAATCTCTTATACCTGCTCAAACTGAACTTGGGAAAAGGGAAATAATAAAGAGATGAGCAATCACATGCTCAGTGAGAACTCCCCTACTCCTTGAAACCCAAAATAATTACAGGCAATAATACTAATAATAGCCACATACCAAGCATTCATACTTTACTATCATATTAGGCAATCATAGTCCCCAAGGAATGATTACCCTCCTTAAATTTCATTCCATCCACTCAACTCAATTCTAGGTCCTTAATGACCAAACTTCCCTACTAGCAAGCATTTAGGCACATAAACAAGTAGGCAACACGGATTGAATATAACGCTTTCAAACTCACTTTTGAAAACATAGTAACTCTCGATAAATACCAAGAATGGTTTATAATTCACACCAACTCCTTTAAAGCTTATAAGTTTTTCTAAAAATTCTCGAAACATCTAAATTGGTAAGAATGACTTGACAAGAACATGCTTTTATAGAATATGCACACTGGAAAGCTTGCACGAACAATGCAACATTTGAAACTTCATTTGACTATGCTTGGAAATTCTTTCATAAAAGATGAGCAAGAGATGCACACTTGAAAGCTTTCTTTCTTTTCTCAAACACTTTACTCAGCCTCTTGAAGCTGGTATTCTTTAAAAGAAACTTCTTTTCTTACTTATTAGAAATTTACTCATAGCATAAAAACATTTATTATGCTGGCTAGGGGAGGTTTACACTTCCCCTAAGTGAGATCGTCACTCACAACTCACGTTATCCCTGCAGTATACGTACATATCTTTTGGCCAAAACGCATCTCAATAAATAAACTCAAACTTCGATATTGTCCTCTGTGGGGCAACAGCTCACACCAAGATAATCATATCTTGAGTCTAGTTCCCCTCAAGTTTTTCTTACACGTCACACATCATAACTCATCTGGGAAACAGCTCACACCAAGATAATTCATATCTTGAGTCCAATTCCCAAGAACAGCTCACAACAAGATAATTCATATCTTGAGTCTAGTTCCTAACGTTTCTTTAGGGGAAAACAGCTCACACTATCTTTGCACCCAGTTTCCAGGAACAGCTCACACCAAGATAATTCATATCTTGAGTCCAGTTCCTAACCCTAACCAATTGCCTAGCACTTTCTTAGCTTTTGAAATGTATTTCATTTCTCTTCTTCAGTTGCTTACTATACTGAAAACTTACCTTTTTACAAAACAATCATAACCTTTATAGATGCTTATAGTTCACTTCGTTTTTAATTTAAAAACTTCTTATAAACGTAATACGTTTACTAACTCGTAAAACGACATTACTTTTAACTTAAAAGTTTCTTATAAACGTAATACGTTTACTACCTGGTAAAACGACTTTACTTTTAACTTAAAAGTTTCTTATAAACGTAATACATTTACTAATTCGTAAAACGACTTCATTTTCAACTTAAAAGCTTCATATAAACGTAATAAGTTTGCTAAATCGTAAAATGACTTCGTTTTCAACTTAAAAGTTTCATATAAATGTGATAAGTTTGCTAAATCGCAAAACGACTTCTTTTCTAACTTAAAGGCTTCGTATAAACGTAATAAGTTTGCTAAATCATAAAACGACTTCGTTTTCAACTTAAAAGCTTCGTACAAACGTAATAAGTTTGCTAAATCGTAAAACGACTTCGTTTTCAACTTAAAAGTTTCGTATAAACGTACTAAGTTTGCTCAATCGTAAAACGACTTCATCTCTAACTTAAAAGCTTCGTATAAATGTAACAAGTTTGCTAAATCGTAAAACGACTTCGTTTTCAACTTAAAAGCTTCGTATGAACGTAATAATTTTGCTAAATCGTCAAATGACTTCGTTTTCAACTTAAAAGCTTGGTATAAACGTAATACGTTTGTTAGTTCGTAAAAAGATTTCGTTTCTAACTTATAAACTTCTTATAAACGTAATACATTTACTAAATCGTAAAAAGACTTAGTTTCTAACTTAAATACTTCTTCTAACCGTAATGAATTTGCTAAATCATAAAAACGATCTTGTTTTTGACTTAAAAGTTTCTTAATAACGTAATACGTTTGTTAATTCGTAAAACGAAACTCATTTGGAGCTTAAAGTACTTAGTTAGCATTTAACTCAAATTAGATTTGTAATAAAACCCTCAGTTGTCATTTTATAACTCGTTTCAATCCCTTTTAAAATTCAAAGGAGGGCGTAAAAATAAACTGAATGCTTAAAACGTTCCAAACTTGTTATTATTTGAAAACTTAAGGTAATTGGCTCGTTTATAAGGTAAACAAATTTTCTTCGTAAACTTTTAATGTAAACGCTTCTTAAAATATAATGGTTTTACATGCTCGTAACTTGAAACTCAATAGAGACTTAAGCAAGCAACTAGTATATAAATTAGCTAAACTTCATAATTAGCACCTTAAAATGCTCTTTTTCAGGTCGTTTAAATCCTTTTACACACAAGGAGAAGTTATAAACAAACCAATGTCTTAAACATTTTCAAATTCACTTTTAATTCACTTTTAGACTTTCTAAATCTATCAACTATTCAGTTGAGTCACTAACTGAGTAGTTAGACGATTTCGGATCTCTTTTATGCCACAAACATCTTAACCAACTAACAGGCAATTGGTAGGCACTTAAAAGTGTTCGACTCATAAAAATAAGCTTTCTAAATAACCCTCCTTTTTAAAGACGTCTTAAGTTTCAAGAATTAGTCACATAGCACAGTGAGGGGAGAGGAGTTTACACATAGCACATTCATACACTTCATAATACAACTCGGCAGAATATACTCAATGAGCTACACATGGTCTCGCACTCCACACGATTGCGGTAATTCATAACCCAGACTCCCTCCTTACACAACGACTACAAGAACCTCAAACCACTCAATAGTTCTACCTCGAGTCATCCAACTTTCAACTCGGTTTAATATTGTCATAAACAAACCAATAATTCATAGAACGATCATAAATTGGTATAACATTCATGCTTAATAACCAACATAGTGTTTAAGTGTACCAACTGATACAATCGAGACTTTAAGGTGATATTTTGTTTTTTAGTTCGCAAACCGATATCCATAAGCATAATATTTCATTGAAATTACTACGAATAGACTATTAACATGCTCAAACCGATTTAACCATAGCCCTTAGACATAATTCAGTTATTTCCATAATTACGTCAACTGCTCAACTAGCATCACTAAGCATCCAACAGAATTTCAGTGCGACAAACTCATGCTACGGCAGTCCAATAACAATATTCTGCTTACTTTACAATCCTCGATTAACTGGTACATTCAGCCATACATCGAATTATCATGCAATTAGCCCAAATTCAGTACTATGTTCGTAATTTCTCAACTTTGACATCCAATTTCACCCAAATTGATTTCTAAACTTGGAATTAACATGCACTAACTAAATTTAGCTAAAATCGTTGAAATTAATAGTAATTTTAGGAAGAAAGGAACTCTCACCTCGATTCCAAGCTAGGGTTTCGTTTGAAGGCTTTGGGCTCGACTTTCGGTACCCAAACACCTCCAATTTCCGACTTTACCCAGTGGTCAAACGAGCAACACGCGATTCATGCCCAAATTCCCAAAATTTGAACCCTAAAACCGACCCAAACTCACTTACTAATTTGAGGTTGAATTGGGTGTTTGAAAGCAGCGATTTCTACCCTAATTTATAGAAAATTGAAGCAACTAAGAGGTGAATTGCATGGCCATACCTGGGGTACGTGTTCAAGCTCCAATTCAGCGTCTAGAACTGCCGGAAATGTGGTTGGTTTGCTCAAAACTCTGCCCAGATTCGCACCAAATGGTGGCTAACTTGTAGGGGAGGTCGAATAGGTGAGTTTTGCAGGTAGGAGGTGGCGAAAATCTTCTGGTTTTGAGCTTGAAGGCCACGTAAATGGAGGAGGAGGAGAGGAGGAGGAAGAAGATGGGCAGAGCAGAGAGAGAAAGAGAGATTGTCTTGGGGGTCGTGGGTAGGAGGAGAAAGAAGGAGGGTCGCGCGAAATTACCAGATTACCCCTCCCTCCTTCCTATTTATTTGCACCAAATTGTTCGATACTTAACGCTGCTAATCTAATTCGTAACCCGAATTCTAAACCCAATTCTATAATATAATCCTTCATCAACTATTCGTTCCCAAAACTATCTAGGTTTGATTTAATAACATCGAACTACTTCTAAGGTTGACAACCTAATTGTATTCGGGTTCCTACTTGAATTAGTACTCGCTAATAACCGTTGATATCGCTTATCAGAAATCATTGAATAATTTTCAAAACTAATAACAGTAATATTATTACTGGCGACAAAAATATTCTTTTAATTAAAATCATCGCTCACATAGGCATGTCAATAATTAATTTAACTTGTATCGTTAAATAAAATAGGTCTTTATAACATAAAAAGGCGTTACGAACAGCTTAACCGAAAATAAGGTATGCAGGCCTTACAGTTAGTAAAACTAATATCTCTTTACTAAGAAAATATTAAAATTTTAAGTGTGGTCCTTAATGCTACGTTAGGCAAAAATATCTGTAATTGCCTTCTTTCTCTCTCTGTATTCTTGTCTACTACGTTGAAACCCCCCTCCCCCGGTTGTGAAGATGGTGCAGTTTACGTTTATTAATTAACACAATGAAGTTTGTTCATATCAACTAAATCCCAAAGATAAAATAGGGGCATTCCCGAATCCGCACTGTTTTGCATCTGGACACCATTGCAACTTTGGCTAACCCATGAGCTCCTTTATTACTATTCCTCCTAACTAAAATAATAGCATAAGAGCGATTATGGCATTTCTGGACTAAAACGGTGGTTCTTTGACATAAAGGCAACCTCAACTCTGCTGTCCTTCAGACGTTTCCCCAATCCCATTCTCACACCCCCTTGATTCCTTTTCCATCGAGTTTAGTGTTTCTGCCCCTAATCCTATTAGCTTGCTTTGCTTTACACTTGGTCTAACCTCCCAAAGGTAGCTGCTAGGTCTATTAGGGTCTAAGTTTTCAAGTGTTTTCTTCCCTTAAGCAATCCTCTTGCTATTTATTGGCTTTGTTGGGTGTGATTAGTTCATGCCAGTGAACTCTTTTAATCTTGCTCTTACCATCTTTCTTCGTGGTTTTTTTTTTCACATCTCACTAGCGTGCTCCGACAAGCACCATCTTTACCTCTAAAGAAGGAGCCAGTATTTCATTTGCAAACCCCAAGCTCAGAGGAGGTAGATGATTGGGAACATTTATGGTGTGTTAATTTGTGGATACGAGGCTTTTCTATGAGGAGGAAGTTTAAGATGCGGCGAACATATTATGGAGAAGTCGAGGATCTATTGCAGTCAAGAAGAAGGGCCAGTTCTTTCAATTTCAGTGCACAGACCTAGAAGATCATGATGCTCTCATTCAGCTTGAATCAATTGCTAATAAGGGTGGTCTTGTCACCCTTAGACCTAGCCTAATTGAGAAACTGATATCATGTTGGAGGTTTAATGATACGGTGTTGTGGTGTAAATACACAATATTCCTCCACTATACCATAATTCATCTACTATCCTTGGGTTGGCTCATTTGATGGGAGAGCCAATTGATGTGGGTTTTCAAAGAGGAAGAGAATTCATCAAAGCCTTCCTTCGAGTTCAACTGCGAGTGGATACCACAGCTCCCTTAAGCCTGGGCACTTGCGTTACCGATGGTAGTGAGGTGTTTTGGCTCCTTTCAGGTATGAAAACGTTTCTCATTTCTACAAAGGTATGGAAAATTTATTATAGAGAACATACATGCTTTACTTCTGCATCCATAGCTTCCATGCTTTTGGAACAAAAATATGCTAGTTTTGAATTGAGGCAAGTTCCACTAGTGCATAGTTCTCAAAGACGTTATTTCTCTAATCGTATTCAAGTCTTCCCCAACACCCCAAACTTCTTGACTTCACATGTGGATTTGCTCGATCCTAGATCACCTGACTATGGTCCGACGCTTGTTTATGGGTATGGCGAAGGCCGTTTAGAGGGTGATTCCTCTAGTAGCTCAAGTGACGAACGCACACGCCCTCGGCAAACTTATTCACATGGCCCTTTTGTAAGCTCTGACGGGGCTGCTGGCTCGAGTCAAGTCATCTAGCTGAGCTTTCAAATATGACTTCCTCTTTAAGCAATTCAGCTCTGTTGAAATAAGGTTATCGTGGTAGTTCCTTGCAGGAGCATCCGACAGAACATTATGTTCAAGAACCCATGCCTGTTCAAATCGGGCACCTTCTCGACACAACTCATTTTGGCACTATTTGGGCATATGTATGGTGCTCCCAATCTCAGTTATGCCACAGGAAATTGTAGCAGAAGATGTAGATTTTGTGGACTTAGCCAATCTCAACTACCCGAGTACTGGTCCGAAGGGGATGCAAACAGAGAGTATGATGTTGGATGGTGTAGGTTAGTTTAGGATTACCTGGATGCGGAAATGCCCGGACCTTTACGTCTACTAGAAATCTACCCACGAACAGGTGCTACTACAGTCACCGAGGATTTCACGCCCAAAAACTCGAACCCACGATGATGGCTAGGTTTGAGCGAGGGAAAGAGCAGAGAGCTTTTAGAACATAGGAGAGCTTGCTGATTTTCTGATGATTAAGTCCATAATCCATCTTCTATTTATAGATGGACAAAGCCTTAAACAGAATCAGCAAAATCATGGTTGATTAATACATAATTAATCCCCAAGTGTAACCGCCAAATCAATGGCGATTATGACTATTAACTTTTGTGACCGTTACTGGTCAACAGCTTCCCCTCGGTCACAAAGACCATCAATCTCATATCTCTCTGTCAACAGTCATCCCTCATGCATCATACAGGGAATTGGGCGTGCGACCAAAATAATACCATTAGTATTATATCAAGTCACCATCTAAATGACATAGCACCTAACGAAACATCAATACCCCGAATCATTCAAATACATCACCAATGGCATACAATGTCCCTTTATGCCTGATATATCAATTGATTATATACTAAATATAATTGCCCGGGCTTGATATGGTGATGAAGAAATAATTCTTCCTTAGACAATTAAAATAATCCATCTTAGCATGACTGCTTTCCTAATGTGTTCCGCTGGACCGTATACATCTTAACCCTTGGATAACATATTAAGATAGCAACATCAAACTTCGACTTCATATTATAACTCTAAGTCAAGAAGTATCGCTAATGAGGGTCACACAGTGATAAGGAAAGGGAATTCACTTATCACTCATCACATAGGTCGACTTTCAGTACACACAGCATGATAGTGTGCCATGGCATAGCTTCCCCTAAACTGGGCATGTCACTCTTCTATACCATGCGAATCATAGGCTTAGCTTTTACCTAAAAAACCAATCTGAGCTACTAGACCAACATACCCAATGTTAATCTTAGCACTCAAGATTCAGCTGTAAGGCTTCGATATGAAAACTCATTTCATATTCGACTCCCCCTGAGTCTCATCTTGGACTTACTAAGGCAACTATACATTCCATTCATACACTCTCAGTATAAATAATCAATATTGTACACCTAGTGTCAATATGATTTAGTCTCATCCTGTCCGCTACTCAAGCGTCAGGGTGATTGCCTGTGTGACTAGGCCAATCAGAAGCCTGGTGACATAAAATGTGCCTTATAATGTACTTATATATTTATGAACATTTGAAAAAGAAGCATCATTCTTTATAAATATTTAATACAAGTAATGACATGTCCATCATACATTTGGATACATCCAAAAACTAAGTCCTACGTGGACCTAAGCTCATCACATGAGCTTTAAATGCATCTCTAGGAATAAGCTTAGTTAAAGAATCTGCTATCATCCTACTTGTAGATACATACTTAATGGCAACTTCTTTCTCTTTAATGGCATTTCGAATAAAATGATAACGCCTCTTAATATGCTTAGTTTTCCTGTGGAACTTTGGATCTCTTGTAAATTGAATAGCAGCAGTATTGTCACATAACATTTCTACAGGATCATTGACCCCAGGAGTGAGATCAAGATCTTGTAGAAAACTCCTTAGCCATATTGCCTCTTGAGTAGTAAGACAGCAAGCAACATACTCTGCTTCCATAGTTGAAAAAGCTATGCAGTCTTGTTTCTTACTGCACCAAGATATCGCTCCCCCACCTAGGGTGAACACATATCCTGAGGTAGACCTAGATTCATCCAAATCACCGCCCCAATCAACATCTGTATATCCTCTTAGCTTAAGATCTCCACCTTGGTAGCAAATGACTAGGTCACTTGTACCAAGCAAGTAACGAAAGATCCTTTAGATGGCTTGCCAGTGTGCATGCCCTGAGTTGCTTTGGTAATGACTTACCAAACCAACCGTAAAACAAATGTCTGGCCGTGTACACAACATGGCATACATTAGACTTCCTATTACACTAGCATAAGGAACATTGCTCATCCTCTCCTTCTCTTTGTCTATCTTAGGACACTGGTCGAGACTTAAGGTTAAACCCTTTTCAACTGGAGTGTTCATGGGTTTAGAGTAATGCATTCGAAAACGCTCTAAAATTTTGTTAATGTATGCCTCTTGGCTTAATCCAAGAAGTCTTTTAGAATGTTTCCGAGTTATCTCTACGCCTAGGACATACCTAGCCTCACCCATGTCCTTCATCTCGAAGACGAAGGACAACCACTGCTTAGTGGTATGGATCACTCCATGTTGTTTCCAGCCAATAGTATGTCATCTATATACAAAGTAAGAAACATAATCCCCTTTGTAGTTTTCTTGACATACACGCAGTTATCTTCAGAAATCATGTTTAAGCCAAAAGAAATAATGACTTCATGGAATCTGAAGTACCACACTCTGGAAGACTGCTTGAGACCATAAATGGATCTTTTAAGACGACAAACTTTGTCTTCTTGACCTTTCGATACGAAACCAATAGGCTGATCCATGTAAATCTCTTCCTCAACGTTTCCACTAAAAAAAGCAGTTTTTACGTCCATTTGGAACAATTCTAAATCCAAATGGACAACCAAGGCTAGAAGAAGGCGAATAGAGGCAATTCTCATCACAGGAGAAAAAGTCTCTTCATAGTCCACCCCTTCTATTTGGGTAAACCCCTTCACCACTAAACGGGCCTTAAACTTGTCGATTGATCTATCTACCCGACGTTTTATCTTAAAAATCCACTTGTTTCTAATTGATTTACGTCCAGGAGGAAGATCAACAAGTTCCCAAACCTTGTTTCTTGCCACAGAGTCCATTTCATCTCTCATGGCTTCTATCCACTCTTTATGGTTTGGTGAATCGATAGCCTCTTGAAAAGAGGTAGGCTCTTCTATTTTTAAAGGAGTGCATAGGAATATCTCCTCTTCGATTTGAAAATATCGTTGAGGTATTCTTCCATGCTCACTCCTTCGAAGCACTGGACTTGTGCTGGTTTGACCCTCTGAGGTATTCCTCCCCCTATCCATAAGAAGTATAGAATCCTCAGTTAAGAGAGAATCATGGTCATTATGCTAAACAAGGCGACTAACCTCGTGTTCATGTACTAGAGAAGGAGGACGAACCTCATTCTCAAGTTGATTCTCTTGGGCAACTAACAACTCATCATCTCTTCCAAACAACAGAAGAGTACTATCCTCGGTGACACGGTGAGTGTTTAAATCCTCCCCCTCACTGAGGGATAGTCGAGCATTTGACGGTAACTCATACAACATCGTGTCCTGTTTGATTTCACCAATGCTCGGGAACTCATCCTCAAGGAACTCAACATTACGTGAATCCACTTCGGTCATACCACCATTATGGTGTTCACCATACATAACATATCACTTAGAATGTTCGGGATATCGAATGAACACCATTTTAGTGGCCCTTCGACCAAGTTTCCCATGTTTGTGAGTTGGGTTATGTACATAACCAGCCGGACCCTATGGGCGTAAATGTTCCAAGGGGGACTTTCTACTATGCCATAACTCATATGGGGTAGCGGATATACTCTTACTAGGCACATGGTTAAGGATGTAAGCCGTCGTAAGCAGTGCATCCCCCCAAAAACTAATTGGGAGATTGGCGTGTGCCATCATTAACCTGACCATGTCAAGCAATGTTCAATTCCTACGTTCTGCCACACCATTTTGTTATGGAGTGCCAGGAATCGTGAGTTGTCTTCGTATACCATTTTCCTCACAAAATTCTTTGAATATCTGTGAGAGGTATTTACGACCATGATTAGTTCGAAGAGTCTTAGCTCTACGATCTAATTGGGTCTCAACCTCAGCTACAAAACGTTTGAACACATCAAGTGCTTCATAGCGATGTGATAATAGGTACACATACCCATATCTTGAATAGTCATCTATGAAGGTGAGGAAATAGAAAGCCCCATGACGTGCTTTCACATTCATGGGTCCACAAATATTAGAGTGGATCAGCTCTAAAGGGCTTGACGCCCGTGAAGCCTTACCAAAAGACTTCGCGGTCGCCTTGTCAGCTAGACACGACTCACATCTAGGTAACTTAATCTTAGTGAGTGTGTCTAGAAGGCCTTCTTTAGCTAGTCTACTTATCCTATCTTGGCTAATATGACCAAGCCTAGCATGCCATTTAATAGATTCATAACCAGAATCAAGACTGGAGACAAAAGCTGAAGGAGGATTATTATAACAATTATCCAAATCTAATACAAGAAAATCGTTCTTTAAGGTTGCGTGGCCAAACACATTGCCACCATGCATAATGTTCAAATCATCTGAACAAGAACTAAAATCAAAACCTGATTTCATTAAAGAAACTAAAGACAAAAGACAAACTCGTACCCCAGGTGCGTAAAGGGCATCAAAAAGGAGCAGCTTATTTCCTCCTTACAAGATGAGCTGATACGTTCCAACACCTAGAACGTCTTCTTCACTACCGTTACCCAGCACGACAGTTTGTGAACCCACCGGGTACCGGTGAAAATCCACAAACCCAACTCTATCCTGAACTGTGTGCTTGCTTGCTTCCATATCTACAATCCAATTAGGAAGAGAATTAGCAACTAATGCATGGGAGCATACATATAGCTCAGGAGAACAAGTGGAAGAAAGTACCTTCTTCGGCTCAGGACAATCCCGAGCGTAGTGACCTCTCTTTCCACAATTATAGCACTTCACACGCGCTATATTGATCCCTCCATTACCTTTGGCCTTCTGTTTCTTGGCAATCCCAGCCTTCGGCCTATCATTCTGAGGGGAGCGATAACCCTTCTTGGCCTGTCAGCCTCAGTTATTCTTGTTGCTTTTGGGCCTATTTCCCTTGGCAACAAAAGCCACATGAGAAGTGCCTAACATTGTCAGGCGTTCTTCTTCCATTTCAATGTGGCTTTGGACCTCAGTAAAGGTCTTGATATGTTCAAAATGTGTCAAGACACTCTTGACATGATTCCAATGCTGAGATTCCACAGGGAAAGCCCGAATCACATTCAGGACTTGCTCCCCCTCAGAAATTTCCTTACCAGCAGCCTTGAGATCACGAATTATACCACTCATAATTCATAAATGCTTAGTCATGGTACGACTGGAATCCATTTGGTACTGTATCCAATTGAGCTGCAAGGTACGAAGCCTTGTCTCGGATGTTTGACCAAAATGGATTTTGAGTTGGTCCCACATGTCCTTAGCTGTGGGACATAACTCAAATTCTCCAATAAGGTCGTCGTGCATGAAATACAATATAGTAAATCGTGCCCTTCGATCCTTATTGGACCAGTCTTGGTAGGCCTGTAAGCTCTCTTGATACTGCACAGAAGAAGTATCAATAGGCTTACCATCTTTATCTGTGCCAGATGGCGGAAACATGGCTACCGTCAAGTGTTCCAGCAGGTCCCTCTCATTCAGAAGATACTGAATCTTCCGTTTCCACATGTCATAGTTAGACCCATCTAACTTCTGACTAGTGGAAAACTCATTAATCATTGCACTGTTAGCTGTCATATCTACAAGTTCAATTGAAAAGATGGACATAAGGCACATGTTTTCTTAAGTAACTAAATTATTAAATTTTCATTGTTCATGTTATATGATCGAAAATTTTGCCAAACTCATAATCATCTCATATAATCATGAACTAGAAAATTTAAATAACTTAATTACAACGATATTTCCATGAAAAATATTCATATGGACCACAATATGTTAAACAAATTAACACTTCGACAAATATCACACGGATATTTTATTGCATTGAATGTAAAACTAATTTACATTGCGATTATTTCTACGACACATATTTATGTATATGAAACTAACTCATATAACTTAATGGAAATTTGTTTAACATATTATTCGACATAATAACATATAAAACAAATTTATATGTTTTGAGCATGTTATTTCTAACATCTAAACATTAAACATATTAATGTATTCAAAAACAAGACTTATTCGAAAAAATTAATTCATGAATGCATCATTCAACTTAATAACATATAAAACAAATTTATATTCTATTGATATGTGATAATAGACATATAAACATTAAACATATTAATGTTATAATAAAGCACCATATTAGAACCTTTTAATGCCCAAAGTATATCACATTATCAGAAACTAACCTTTAAAAAAAATGTGAGGCCCTAAACAAACTGACCCTCATATAAACCCAAACCCCCCCACCACCTTTTTCGGCCCCTATTTTCTAGAGCCTCCATGTTTCTTTGACCCTCAAGGTCTCTCTCTCTCTCTTCCTCGTTCTCCTTCTCAACCGATACTCCTCGGTTTCGGTCTCTCATCGAGACCTTGTTTCTTGGTTTCTCTATCCCAGAACCGAGTCTATTGCCCCTTTAACCGTCACCTTTCAGTGCTTTAGTAGCCATGGCTACTTTGACCACCGTAAACAACCCCAAGTGATGAATCCGCCATATTTCGCCACACAAAGTTGCCCCATGGGCTTGATCTACCATCCTCCAGACGAAAAAAAATCCACCACCACCGCGTAGATCGGTCGACGACGAGTCGCCTGGTACCGTCCACGTGCTCAATGCGCCATATAGGCGGCGGCGCGTGCGCGACACGCGCCACCCTGCTGGGCGGCTTTGGTGTTATTTTCGACCGAAGGGTGTAGATCGGCGAGTTTCTAAGCGAACCGGAGGAAGAAAACGACTAACCTCCCTTTCGTTGGCGGCGCATGACTCACACGCGCCACCCCTCCGGCGCGGATCTGATGGGTTCAGGTAAGACTATCCTCCCTTCTTTTTTTGTTGTTTTTGGTTGGGATGGTGGCGGGGGGGTCTCTGAGAAGTGGAGTCACGGTGATAGAAAAGTCGAGGCCTATGGTCGAATCTTGGAGGTGTGAGGGTAAGGCAGAGGGTTCCAGATTTGGTTGTTCAATTACTCGAAAATAAAGAGCAATCTTGTGAACAGAAATATAAAATATGTATTGCATTTTGGTAGATTCAAACTGAGCAGTATTACATTTCGATGTTCTGATTAGTATCATTTCATGTCTAATATGCTTCACATCGAAACTTATAACCTTGATTATAAATCGAGACATAAACATACTATCAGATTAACATAGCATATTTGCATATACATTCTGACCAAAAAGCATAATTTAGGCAGATTAACACATAGTAATTTGCCCCATTATCAAATTCATTATACTGGCATAATCATATGGAATTGCGTATAAACATATTGCCCAGATTTATGTTTCCTTTTCTAATTTGATGACCATTATCATATGTTCGAGGCTAGAATCTAAACAGGCAGGCTTTGATACCACTGTAGATTAGTTTAGGATTACCTGGATGCGGAAATGCCCGGACCTTTATGCCTGCTAGAAATCTGCCCACGAACAGGTACTACTAGAGTCACCGAGGATTTCACGCCCAAAAACCCGAACCCACGATGATGGGTAGGTTTGAGCGAGGGAAAGAGCAGAGAGCTTTTAGAACAGAGGAGAGCTTGCTGATTTTCTGATGATTAAGTCCATAATCCATCTTCTATTTATAGATGCACAAAACCTTAAACAGAATCAGCAAAATCATGGTTGATTAATACACAATTAATCCCCAAGTGTAACCGCCAAATCAATGGCGATTATGACCATTAACTTTTGTGACCGTTACCGGTCAACAGATGGAGTTGCATATTTTGATCCAAGCCCACCTTCATTCTTAGTGCAAATGGAGTCGCTTGTGGCATTCTGGCCTACAAACATAGCACAGTGGCTGCGAGTAGCTAAGTTGGACCCCTCGGATGTGAGACCACGCATAGTGGTGATAGGAGTGCCAAGCCAGGTGTATGTATCTATGACAGTTGCTGACTCACTTTGAATGGAACGCTCTGGGGCAAAGCAGAAGTGGGAGTTGGATGAATCAGGTGCAAGAAACCGAAATGACTCTAGTTTATTCACTTCACATTTTATTCATTTTACTAACCATGATCATGAATTGACTCACAAGCGTAGATGGAAAAAACTAAAGACTTCTAATGAAGCTTACTTGGATAAAAAAAATGTCCAGTTCACTTCGTAAGTTTTCTGTTGCATGTATTTTTCAGGCTGAAGATAGCAAAGAGGTGTCAGAGGCTGCTCTAAACCAACCTCTGTTGGAACCATGAAGATCTGTGGCAGAATTGTAGGGGTTTAGGGAGTGATGCAGATGACCCTAAGTTTCATTTTCAGTTAATATGATACCGCATATATCAACCCAATATATTTTGTTTGTTTGAAACTAAAGCTGATCTCAAAAAAGTTTCTACTAGGCTCCAGATTTTGGGTTATCCTTATACTTCAAGGGTTGAGCATGAAGGGTATGCAGCAGGCATATGGCAAGGTCAGAAATCCCAAGTTATTTTGGATGTGTTGGCTAGTAGTAAAAATTATGTGTGTTGTATAAAAGATATGCAAAATAAAATATGGGTTGTATGTTTTGTATATGGTACGCCTAATGCTGAAGATTGACCCATTATTTGGGAGGTGATTTGATGCTACTTGCATGAGTTCAATCCACCAACTTTATTAATGGGTGATTTTAATCAAATTGAATACTATACCGATAAGCTTGGTAGAGGTGGGAAAATATGGGGATGGGAGCATTTTGTACAATGGAAGATGCTTTTGGGATTACTTGATTTACCATTTACAGCACCACAATTTACATGGTGTAATAAGCAATTTCACAGAGATTTAATATTTGAAGGACTAAATTGCGCTTACCGCACTACAGAGTGGAAAAATTTATATGATGACTCATTTGTTGTAAACTTCCCTGTTATTTGCTCGGACTATGGACCTATTATACTAATTATTCAAGAGTGTAAAACATCGAAGGGGACGCCTTATAGATCGGAAGCTTGGTCCCTATTTCGAAGAGAAGTGAAGGAAGGCGTTCAATTAGCTTCACAGACTTTATTACAAGGATCCTCTATGTATCAATTAGTTCAAAAACTTAAACGTAGTAAGCAGTTCCACCAGGAGTTGGGGTTGGCACGCAAGCATAAAGGCATGGGAGAAACTATGTGACAAGGTTGAGTTTAACTTGAATGCCCTTATCTGAGATAGTCCCAATCCCCTTGCTATTTCTAAATATTATGGTTAACAACTCCATCATGCTATTTAGGATATAGCTATTAGAAACAACGCAGCAAAGTGTAGTGGAATGTCTTAGGTGACAATGTGACCAATTTTTTCTTTAGTTATGAAAAAGAAAGAGCCACACATAGCCATGTCCGGGAATGCAAAGCTAATGATAGCAGATGGATCACGGATCATGAAGAGTCAGCTCTTTTCTATCATAAATTCTGGGACATCATTGGCTTTGATGTCTCTAAGGCTGTCCCAGAATCACTTCATTCAGGGAGGATTTTGAAGCAAATTAATCATACTTCTATTTATTTGATTCCTAAAATATCCAATGCAGCCTCCTTCAGTCAGTTTTGGCCCATCAATCTATGCAATGTTATCTACGAAGGGATTTCAAAATGCATTTCTAATCGGCTCAAGAAAGTCATACCCTCAATAATTGGCCCATATCAGAATGCTTTTGTACTAGGGAGATTCACTGGACATAGTTGCCTTCTGATTCATGAACTCCTTTACTATATCAAGCACAAACGATGTGGGCCTCCAATTGTAGTGATCAAGATAGACCTCAATAAAGCTTACGATTATTTGAAATGGGATTTCATTGAGCCATTTTCAAGGCAAGTTGAATTCCCTGAGTTGTGGATTTCTTTAATTATGGAAAGCATCACAATTGTCTCCTGTTCGATTCTGATTAATGGTAAGTCATCTCCTTTATTTAAACCCATGTCTAGAATACGACAGGGTGACCCTTTCTCACCTATCTTTTTATTTTATGTATGAAGTCCTATAAGATCTTTTACTTCAAACCCAAGAGCATAGACAATGCCAAGGCATCAAATAGCAAGAGACGTTCCACCTGTTAATCATCTACTATTTGCTGATGATGTTGTTTTCTTCACACCAATTCCGCTGCATCAGTGTCAAAATATACGTCAAATCATCAATGAGCTCTACATGGCTTTAAGAGAGATTATAAATACGGCTAAATTGTTCATGTTTATTTCCCCTAATGCGCAGGAGGAGAACAGGAGCCTACTGCATAACACCTTCATGATGAAAATTGCAACGTCCTTTTGGGAAATACCTTGGAATATCCGTGAATTTTGATAAATCTAAAACTCATGAATTTAACTCCCTGGTCAAAAAAACTCAGAGGAAAATGGAAGACCAAATTCCTCTCTCCAGCGGGACGACTATTGCTTATAAATAATGTAATTGGAGCATTATGCCAACATATACTCTCGATATATCAAGTACTGACAAGCATCCTTCGAAAAATCACTTCTATGAGTATGAGTTTTTTGGGTCAAACTCACAGGGCAATCCATCAGTTCATTGGAAAAAGAAGGAGCGGTGCCAACAATCACTAGCCCAAGGGGGATTAGGGGTAGGGATCTAGCGAAATGGAATTATGCCTTATTAATGTGGCAAGCATGGCGGATTCATTCGAATCCGCATTTATTGATAGCTACGATTTATCGTGGCAAATATGGTACTCTTCTCCTGTTGACATTGCATATTATGGTTCTAGAAAACATAATGCCTTGTGGGGATGTATGGGTTTAGCTAGAGCAGCTTCTAAATTTAAAGGCAAATATGGAATGGGCGCACAGTTGGAGTGCTTGAAGACAGGTGGTGCAGCAATGAAATTGTACGATTACGACCACAAATAAATTATACCTTATCGGAAGACCGACCTATGTATGCTTTGTTCAATGAATCCAAAACAGGTTGGGATATAAGAAAGCTTAGATCCTTGGTTCCTCACAATGTAGTATGGGATATCCTTTCGTATCACATCAGGCCAACAGAAAAACCTGATAGTTTATACTGGCCCCTGAATAACAATGGGGAGCATAATGTCTAATCAGGTTATGGACAGCTAATGTGTCATAATAAGTTTGATACTGAGTCTAGACTAGCCCAAATGTGGAAAGTTTTATGGGTTATTGAGTTTCCAATTCGATGGAAAATCCTAATATGGTAGGCGTTTTGCAACGCCCTGCCCATCGACAGTAACAGGCGTATTAGAAAGATAGGACAAAGGTATGACTGCTCGCTGTATGAAAACTCTAAAGAGCTGATCCATCATCTAGTCGGAGATTATTGGCTATCCAAGGACTTCGGTGGTTCTTGCCCTTGGTAATTAAGGTCGACGTCAATCTAAAGGTTCCTTGGACCCAGTGGATCTGCGATGGGGTGCTTTTGTTGAATCAAATTCATTCCTTATATCACATGGGAATATGTATTTTCGTAGCGGTGTTATGGAGTATTTGGATCTTTCGAAATCAAGTACTTTTTCAGAAAGCTCCCAAGAATCCATCTAAGATGGTTTAAATACTACAGAATAACTCTACAGACTAAGCTATGTATACTGTTGAGCTTTATAGCCCAGGTGGGAAAAGATTGTCTGAAGACACCGATTTCTATCAACAAGGATAGAGGGTAAGCCCTATGACATGGGGACACAATAATCCATATCCTAGAGTCATCATCCAGATTGCTGGTAAATGCACCAAAAAGCAAAGATGGGTAGGAGTTGTCATTCAGATGAGGAGGGGTGAATTCACTATAATGACGTATCAGAAGAAAATGATATGCGGCTTGAGGACGGTGGCCATAGCTCTAGCAGCAGAAGAGGCACTAGCCCTGACTACTCAACAAGGATGAATGACAATCAAAATCTGGAACAATACTTTTCTTTCAAACATTGTTTTTTGTATTGTATATTTAGGAAGGTTAATAAGGATCAAGAACAGACGACCATAAATTTAGCTAGGCAAGTTAGGTATCACTGTATGTAAGCTATGATAATCTCGCATTACCCAACAGACCCCAAAAAAAAAAAAAAAAAAAAAAAAAAAAAAGAAGGGACATTTCAGGCCAGCGCTTTGTTCCCATATCCCAGCCAAGAGGGAACCTCCCTAATGCTTGCCACCTCAGCTAATCTTTGCTTCAATCCGCCGCCCCACCGCTCCGAGGCTTATACAATCACCAATTCTTTTTTTTTTATAGCATATGACACCAGTTCTTAGCTGAGAGTAATAGTAGTACTAACTCATAATAACTTGATTATTCGGCCAAAAAAAGCTAATAGTAACATTATTATTATTATTGTTATCATCATCATCATCATCATCATAGAATTTATAACTAATACATATCTTTCTAATGGACTTTTTATAGTTAAGTTCCCATGCAACAGTGCGAAACTCGTAATACGCACATGGAAGTTCCAGCGGAGAGGATCACTGAGCACAAAAGGAACTGGCAGAGGCTTTATGAGCACAAATAATCGAATCTTGAATGGAATGAAGACACTAAAGCCCCAGTGTGGAAAAAACATGAGCTTGTGGTGATATGCTAAATGCAACATGCATCAGCCAAAACTTCGAATTATCTACGGAACATAGACAAAACAACTGAAAACACATGAGATACCCTAGAGTCAAGTCTGACATTATCGATCAATACTAGGCAGACGAGGTGCTGCAAGTGTTTACACCATCTTTGCAATCTCGGGTTAGGTCGTTGAAGGTCTCGAGCTGCTTCTTCCCCCGCAAGAAAACTTCTGTGTCGACTGATATCCTCATGTAACCATCAAATTCAACTGGAGCCCCATTGTTGAGCTTAGTGGTATCAGAATACCACTCGCTGTTTTCTGCCCAAAATTCCTTGTAATCATCCAGAAAATGGGTTGTATACTTGTCCTTCAATGGGTCAAAGAATGATGTCTCAGGCTCATTTGTGGCAATATAAAGGTTCCTTCCCTCATCAATCTTGTCCTTAAGCGTCATGAGAAGAGCATCAGATGATGTGTCTCTATCAAGATTAGGCCAGAGCTCCTTGTTTGCTGCTTTCTCCCCTCTCACAATGTGAACAGAATCATAATCCCAGTTCATCTTTGCTGCAATTGCTGAAACAATGTCCATCAACCTTCTCGACTTCCATAACATATGCCATGGTCTTTGGATAACAGATTCTGCTTCTCCTTCACATACTCTATACCAGTAATTGTCTGGCTCAACAGAACCAAACTTTCTAATGATCAAAGTATCCTTCACATCCTTTAGCTTCATTGGTGTAACCCTAAAATCTTCCACCAGATGAAGGCTTAGTCCATCTTTCCTGTGCCACTTGTTCCAATCTGTCCAAAACTGTGTTTGATCCAGGACTGAGGTTGCCTCTTTTAAATGCTCAAAATCGAAGTAGAACCGGAAATCTTTTCCTTCCTCATCGTGGCCAGTCTTGGTGTACATAGAAGAGAGGCATATGTTCAAGTCCATGACAAATGTGCGGTTCAAATACTGAGCTTCACCAAGCGCACACAAGAAACTCCAGAGGTAGTGATTCATGCTCTTGCATCGATCTCCACCAGGAGTATAGTACAAGTATTTCACATTTTTGAATGATGCTTCTGACTCAACAACAGGAAGTCTGTCATTGACCATTTCTCCAACAATAGGCAAAGCGTCACTGCTTTGCGGTGCCTTCTCAAATACTGCTTGCTTCTTCGGCTTTCTCTTCCTTGCATTCACTCCGCTGTGGTATTCACCGATATCAATCACAGTCAAAGAGCAATTGACAGACTTAGAAATCACAAATCTCCTATAGTCCTTATACAATGATGCAGTCTTCCCTTCTTTAGGTCTAAACCGCCAGGCCATATCACAATTGTTATCCTCGGATCCACGAACTGGTTTTCCAAACCGGTAGAAGTGAATGTCCTTGAACTTCTCAATGGCAGCTCTCATCATCGCATGGAAAACCTCCGGATCCCTACAGTCAATAGGTTTACCAACCTCACTCTCACAATCAGCGGCTGCACTGCCGGCCAATTCAGTAGAATCAGCAACATCAGTAATGTTAATGAAGGTGTTGAAGGCAGTCTGATTCACAGCCATGAAGTCCTCACCAGTCTTGACAAAAGTATTATCGGACTCAAAGGTGGCATTTGAGGTTGACGTGAGGAAGGTGGAGATCCTATCAGATGGGTGGAAAAGAGGGTCCTCGGGCTCGTAAGTGGCAGCAATGATAGTGAAAATCAAGACCCCAATAACAAAGAGTGTGAAACATAAGTTTCCAATCAATGCTAAAGCATGTTGGCCCAAATTTTCAGGCCTCAAGCTCCCAGCCCTAAGAAGGGGAGAACGTCCCATCATCTTTTTCAATTCACGGGCTTAATCAAAACCCTTGATTCACTGCACCCAACAAACAAATTTGCAACTAAATGAGCAACAATTGAAGCAATGTATAGCATTAAAAACTCCAGTCACACATATCAGAGAAGGACCGGTGGCAGATCCAGGATTTTAAGAAAGAGGGGGGGGTCAGAATAATAGCACATACAATAATAAATTTAACAATAGTCCTAAAATTAAATTGAATAACTCCTACATTACTTCTAATCTAATTGTCCTTAACAAGATCTTTTATCAGGGCTTTTTCAGATCTAGAATCTGAAGGACATGATGACTCCATAGCTTTCTGTTTGAAATATCTATGCATTTTGACCTACAATAAGAATTATGATTGCTCTCTTCTGAAGTTTCAATTTCAATTTCATATACACAATTACCGCCTAGAATTGAAATCGGATTTAACTCACAACTCCAACAAAATTCGAACTCAAATACTCGATCAACATCTAACGAACACTTGGATTAAACTCGAACTCAAACTCAACTTCATATACAAGGCAATATTTCATCAACTAACTCGAACTCCAATAATTAATCATCATCTAACCAACAATTAGATTAAAATACCCTAGAATTTGGATTGACAAATTAAACACACAAATTAAACTACTAAAATCAAAATAAATATTAAACAACAAACTGAACTACTAAACTTACAGTCACAGATCTGGACTGGGGACGGGTCGTACGTCGGCGGCAGCGCGTTAGTGGTGGACGTCGGAGAGCAGGGCGGAGGTGCGGTGGCGATGCGGCACTGAGAGTGAATTTCTTTTTTTGGGGGGGGGGGGGGGGGGGGAAGCTAGTATTCTAGCTCACTTTCGGGTTGAGCCGAGCTTGAAGTGATGCCTGTGGGGCTGGGTCGCGAAAGTTGAAAATAGGAAGGTGTCGGCAGGACATTTATGTGGGGTTCGCAATATGTGATTGATAAATATAAAATTTATTGTAGCGCACCCATGTATGCTGGGTTTGCAATTTATGGTATTTTCAGCCTAAGTTTCAACAATCTTAGGAGTTTTATTTGTATTTTATTTAATTTTTAGCCGTTGAAATTTATTTTAGGATAATTAAATTAAATATTTATCGTGAAGGTCACAATTAAACATAATTTATTATTATTTATTTTATTATTTGTAGTTCTATTTTAACTTTTGTAACATGTATGAATGTTTTTTTATTTTCAGAATTAAGCAATATTTATTTTCTTGACCATAAAAATAAATAATTTGATTTTGAATTTTGTTATTCTTTTAATTTTGTGTTTGTATTTTAACGAGTGAAAAACGATAGAATAAAAAGTACAATTCAATTAAAAACTAATACAATAAGAAAGATCACTATTGGAGACAAATTACAATACGAAGATTCGACATGTTCAAAAAAATACAACATGAACTTTCAACTATTAAAAAATGTAATGCAAAAGATCAGCTAATAATATGTAACAACTATATTTGCTACTTCTTCGCACCGTGTGTCGACTCCATATTTCTCCAACAAAGTCTGATTGAAGACATGCATGTAACTCTGGGTTATGAACTTGTACTACTCTACAAAGGTAGGCCGCATAGCACGGATGATGGTCTTGTTGGACATTAGGTTGCAGCGTGTTGTCCTCCACGTCATCATATTCAAAAGTAAGGTCATACGAATCATGCTCGTCCTCGACGATTATGTTATGGAGTATAACACATGCCTTCATTATCATAGCCAATTCAGCCTTGTCCATGTTTCGAGTAGAGCCACGGGTGATGGCGAAGCGGGGCTTGTAGAACCACAAACGCTCTCTCCACATCCTTCCTAACAGACTCTTGACGCTCAGCGAACAATTTTGGCTTGGCTCCTTAAGGAAGGGGGATAGTTTTCACAATGGTGGCCCATCTCGGATAAATATCGTCAGACAAAAAGTTCCCAATATTATACTTGTGACCGTTGACATATTCGCATTTTGGAGCCCGACTCTCATACACCTCTTGGAAAATATCGGATCGACGAAGGACGTTTAAATCGTTGAGGCTTCCGGGGTACCCAAAGAATGCATGCCATATGCAAAGGTCATAGGATGCAACAGCTTCAAGAATCAAGGTGGGAACTTTGTAAATCGCTTTTGCAAAGACTCCTTTCCAACTTGAGGGACAACTTTTTCATTCCCAGTGCAGACAATCAATGCTTCCTAACATACCCGGAAAGTCTCGGGTTTCTGCCACTTGTAATAAACGATCAATATCAGCTTGAGTTGGTTTACTTAGGTATTCCCCAAACACTTGAATGACCCCAATGGCAAAGTTTTTCATGCATTCCATAGTTGTGCTTTAAGCAATATTTAAGTATTCATTGACACAATTCGCCGATATGCCACACGCTAACATTCGCATGGCTGCGGTGCACTTGATAAGTGGCAACAACTAACGTCTACCGAGACCATCGTACTCAAAACGACTCTCTAAGGCTTCAACAATGCAAAGGAACAAGTGCTTTCGCATGCGAAATCTACACTGGAAATAGGTCTCATTGTAGATAGTATTCGGCGAAGTAGTTTTTGTAGAGACGATCGTGTGCTTCTTGTCAATCTCTCTTTACAAATCTTTTTTTCTTTCTTGGTCTTCGTGATGATGATAAAGCCCTACTTTGTTATCTAATTTCTCTATTCTTCAAGGCCAACTCCAACAACTTAAGGCCATTTTCATTATTGATGATATTTTCCAATATTGGTGAATCATCGCTAGATTCTTCTAGAATGAAGCTCAAACCATCTATTTGAGGATGACGAAATAGAGGATGATGATGAATCACTCATTGTGGAATACTGTGAATATAAACATAAAGTTACAACTGTAAGTCAAACATAAATTGTATATTAGGGAATTAACCTTCTAACATTTAGGGAGAAAAAACTTAGAAACAATTAATTGCGAATTTATACATAATGCATCAACTTAGAAATAACTTAGAAATAAATATTTCATTGCACAATAAAAAGGTTTCTAATGCAACTAATGTTTCATGAAAACACAGCAATACCATAAACGTAACATTACAATAATTCTAGTAAACTACAACTGAGCAATTAATCTAAAGAAATGTCGACATTAGAGGAGGACGAATTTTGACGGTAGCGACTCCTAATTTCTTCTTAAATTGGCCCATATCGAGCTTGATCTTCATGACGCATCTCTGCTATGTTCATTTTCAAAATTTTGTTCTCGTATTTCATCTCCTTAAGGCGCTGCTCCCTTTCTTTCAAGGATTACTGTCAATCTCTTAATTCAACAGCTTTCACAGCTGCATTTGCTTTCTTCTCATACCCGATCTAGGACTTGCTCCTTCACCTTTCTCTTGGCAGCTTTTCTTCCAATGGGGTGGATAAGCCCACCAACTACTTCAATTGGTGTATCCTCATTGGCAGGAGTTGCAGGGGTGCTAGGGGTGCTGAGGGTGCTAGGGGTGGCACTCTCGAAATACGTCCTTGCCTCATTTACTCTCAGACGTTTGGAAAATGCTTCTACAGATTGATCACAAAAGGTCTCCAATTTAGATTGATCCTTCAATGACACCCACCAATGCATGAGGTTAAAGGCTTTTTGCACCATAGAAGCATAAAGATCTTGGGCCTTTTGCATGATGTCGTCCTCGTTTGCACCTGTTGGGTTCGCGCTGTATGCCTGAGCAACACAAGCACACCATTTGGACACTAATGGAGCGGCTCGGTTCCAACGGGCATTGCAGACATTTCCCATTCTCTTTGTAGCTCAAATTGGGAGCATGCTGGTTGAAGGTGTAGGCCACCTTAGTTTAAAAACCAGCTAACTTTTGATCTTCCCTGGTGATTGGACTCATGCTGACATTAATCTATAACTTGACTAAGCGGCGATCCTCTTCTAATGTCCACTTAGGGGGCACGACAGCACCTTCCTTGTTGGTGGGGTTATTAGTAGGCGAAGGAAAAGGAGCTGATGAGGTCGTACGAGAAGGTTGGGGTGGGTAACATGGCGGGGGCATTGATCCGTAGCTAAAACTTTATGGTAGGGTGTTTCGTGGTGGAGGGTAATGTTGCCAATTTAGGGGGTATTGTGGCGGATATTATTGGGAATAAGGTGCGGGGTTATGTGGTGGTGGGTAAAGTTGCCAATTTGGGGGGGGTGGGGGAACGTTTAAATTATTCCCAAGTTCACATTGTGACTCGTCTCCGGATAGTAGATGCATGAATGATTGTGTGTCATTTGGATCCATTTTATGTTTACCTACATATGTAGTAAACAATTTTTCATTCTAACTACTCAATTAAATTTCAAGTAATTGAAATTTCAAGTAATTTAACATTCAAACCAAGTTAAAAGCATGTGACTTAATGTTTAAATTATTTCAAACTAAGCATGTGATTTATCATCTTATCAAAATAACTAAACCTTCCAAAGTTAACATTAATTCAACATGAACATACAAAAATTTATAAATTTACCTAAGATTATAAATATCAAACTAATTACATAAGAACATAAATATATTCTAACAATTTTCAAATTCGCAAGCATTCCAACAATTTCCAAATTCAAAACTAATTATGTGAAACAAAAAATTAAACATATTACTTTTAAGCATGTACGTAAGACACACCCATTAAATTTTACAATTTAAACATATTACATGAGCATATATAAAATTTCCAAATTCTATTCAACTTAGACATGTGAATGGTTACTTTTAAACATGTTATTTAAAGGCAACTCATAAATTAAAAAAATTTATTCTAACTACTCAATCAAATTTCAAGTAATTCAAATTACAAAATTTTCAATTTAACATTCAAACCAAGTTAAAAGAATACTAAGTTAATATTTAAATTATTTAAATCTATGCATGTGATTTAACGTTTAAATTATTTCAAACTGAGCACGTGATCTGTCATCTTATCAAAATAATTAAACCTTCCAAAATTAACATTAATTCAACATGAACATACAAAAATTTCTAAATTTACCTAAGATTACAAATGTCAAACTAATTACCTAAGAACATAAATATATTCTAATCATTTTCAAATTCACAATAATTCTAATAATTTCCAAATTCATAGCTAAATGCGTCAAGCAAAAAATTAAACATATTTCCAAATTCTTTTTAATTTAAACATGTGAGTGTTTACTTTTAAGCATGTTATTGAAAGGCTAGCCATTAAATTAAAAATTGAACATATTACATTTTCTTTAAATCTAACAATTCATTTTCTTTACGAAACATGTGTGTCATGCATCCAACAATTCATTCCAACATCAAAGTTTAAGACTTGCAAATTAAACATATTATTTTTCAATGATTAGATTATGCATATTCATTTTTACAGAATATAATTTCCAACATATGAAAGAAAAAATCTATTTAAATATATGATTAAGAGTAAATGTGTGTACAAAATTACTTACAAATTGCTTCACTTCACTTCACTTTTATCTCGATTCGTGAACTTTGAAAACATTTCCCCAACTATCTCTTACAAAACAAAAAAAGAAAACATATTAGTTCAAACTAAAGCTAGAAAAAACTGATCCGACACGATTATCGAGCCAAAACCGACACGAAATTAAGTGGGTTTGGGTATAAAGTTTCAACCCATTTAATTAAATGGATTGACACGGTCAACCCGTTTAATTAAATGGATTTGGTTCAAGTCGAGATTCTCGATACAAAAAAGTACTTATTTAACCCGTTTAATTAAATGGGTTAAATAAGTCAACTCATTTTCCCATTTGACATTTATCCGTTTAGCTTTTAATTATATAATTAAGAATACAAAAATTTAGAAATTGTGAATTAGGATGAATCGGGGAAGTTTTACAGAGTAATTGCTTAATGTGATATGTAAATTTAATTTTTAACACTATATAATTACGTACTATTTGAAAATATTAAATGCATAAATAGGTAATTAGGCGATTGAACTCGATCTGTCTATCTTAAATGGGTTAAGCGGGTCAACCCGTTTAAAAACTAAATGGGTATAGGTCAAGGTTTTTCGACCCGTTTAATAAACGGGTTATGTTCAGATTGGAGAATTCTCTCAAATAAAAAATTAATTAATTAAAAAAATATACATAGCCAAAAACTAAATATTTTGCACTAATCACAATTTTTACTTCTTTACTTCCAAAGAGAAAGAGCAGCTACAATGACGGATTTTCAAAGTGAGAGATTTGGAGAAAATTTGACATTTGATTTTTTGCAACACTATCTTTTCATATTTATACAAAAAATAAAAGGGCAGCCCGGTGCATAAGCATCCCGCATTCACGCAGGGTCCGAAAAAGGGCCCTACCCAAGGGGTAAATTGTAGGCAACATAACCTGACTTTGTCAGTGGCTGATTCCAAAAACCTTTCAAAAAACAAAAACAAACCAAAATATACCCGTTTGGGCTTGCAATGGCTAGATTCGTCTAGTTCTATTCCGGCGTGCACAGAAAACCAGGCCCAACGGCTACCTCAGCCAATTTTCCCTTTTTTTTTTTACCCAGTCCAGCGTTAAACACGCATTCGCTTCATAATTGTCATGTGAAACGCGGCGTTTTGAGCCAGAAAACAACAAACAAAGCAACGGGAGATGAAACTCGCTACAGTTTCGCCCTCCGCTTCATGCCACGCGTGTCGCTGGCTGGGGTTGATGCGTGTGCCATGTGGGGCCCGGCCCTGGCATGCGGTCGCCCGGCTACTGGTTGCCTTATATGATAGGTTCGAGTGTATAGATTCGATTCATGCTATGTCATTATTTTTTGTTTTTATTCAGGTGTATAGGGCTTTTCATTCTAAATCCGCACCAGATTGAAGATCAATTTGGACCAGACCGGTTCAGTCCACGGTCCATAATTTTTTTTATCTGATCTTCGGTTCGATGCGGTCCGATCCACCGGTTTGGGCCGAGGACCGAATTAAAAAAAAAAAAGAAAAGCGGCTTTTTACTTGTTCAATTTCAATTTTCTTTTGCAACTTGTAATTTCTCATATGTTCAAGAATATTGATTTTTTTATGGTGAAAATATGTTGAAATGGTTCATATTGGAACAAATATAAGATGTTCATATCATAAAAAATGTATGCCTTTTATGTCATCCAAGGTCCCAATTTTGCTAGCGTGACAATTTGGTCCTGTCCGGTCCGTTCCTAGTCCACTCCATGATTTATTTAGTCCGGTCTACAGTCTATAACTTATCTCTTATTCGATCCTCGGTCCAACCCGGTCTGGTTTTGGACCGATGAATGCCCCTAGGGGTGTATATGTGTAAATTTCTTTTTCTTCCTTATTTATTAAAGTCCAAACTACCTCCCTCTTATTTGTTTTCCACTACCTGCATCTCTCCCTCTATCTTTAAATTTTTGTCGGTTATCTTTCTTCGTTCTTTTCTATGATTTGTGCAAGCTGTCTCTTTACTATATATTTCTTTCTCTCTCTTTAAAAAAGGGCTTTTAATCTATTCTCTCCTCTGTAATTTTGGTTTAATTCTTCTCTTCATTTATCATATTTCAATGTCGATTTGTGTTAAATTTGATGTTGCAGTACACTGCTATCTGTTATAGATTTTGTTATCTTAGTTGAATTTCATTGGTCATTTACAGATCTATGTCGTGTTTAATTTTTATAGGTTTTGATTTTTTTTGGTGATAGAGAGAATTCGAAATGAGGAAGATGGATTCTAGGGAAAAGAAAGAAAAGGTGTTGAGCCTTTGATTATTTTTGTGAGCTTTTGATAAGTTATTATTGGTCATCGTTGCTGTTGTTGTTGAAAATTTGAAGTAAAACTACTGAAAATCAAGGTATGATGTTGAGCTTCTAGATTAGCAGAGTCAAGTATTCAATGTTTAGGCCATTTGATTATTGCCTGGTGAGGATAGTCACTGATAATACTAATCATTCAGGCTGCTAAGGTAAGGGTGTCGAGCATTTATAGGTGGGTGGCTGAGCGCTAAAGCTAACAATGTTGTGCATTCAATGTTAGTATGTTGTGCATTTAGTCTAATGGTTTTCAACATTTTAGGTTAATTTGTTAAGCATTCATGAATATCATGTTGAGCATTTAAGCTGATAGTGTAGAGTATTTATACGAATGATGTTGAGTATTAAGCTTAATTGTATATCATTTGTCATATTCTTTAGTGATATTAGTTTTCATGTCTAAATCAAATAGTAGTTATAAGATTTTTGTTCTTAAATTTCGATCAGCATATATGATAGCGTTTCATAAAATAACATGTCTATATCTAGAGTTTTTTAATCTTTGTTTTGGTGCTCAAATCCTTAATTTAAAATTTGATGTTCATTTTCCTCAAATTCTTTGTCAATCTGATTTGATGCTTTAGGTTTCAGTACCTACATATGCAAGTTTAGGTTTTGGTAGGTATTTTATCCTTTTATTCACGTGCACTACATCCTGTCATATGCTAATTTATTACGTAACATGTATTGGGTCTACAGACTTGGGACCTTGATGTAAGCGATGTGTTGGGTTGTGGCTCAGTTGCAAAGCACCTAGCAGAAAGATCTCGTGGCTTTGTGTTCGGATCCTTTTGCTTATATACCTAAAATATTTTCCACCTATTTTTTTTTTGTTTTTTGGATCAGACATATTTTCCTTCCTTCTGAATTGGCAAAAAACCTTTCCTTTTTTCATGTAAACATAACTTTTTGCTTTCTATTGTTACTTTGGGATTTTCTTTTTTACTTATTTTTGCAAGTTTTTTTTTTGGGCAGGTGTTGTATTCCTTTTAACCATATAAATATAAAACCAATTCAATTTCATTTGCTTCATTGGGACTCTTTTTTTGAATCTACGAATATTTCCCT